>DWMG01002971.1:0-12485 GCA_018244855.1 Elbella merops
TGATTTTAGTAAAATAATACCCCATAGAAACCATTGCGACTACTATATTTAGTGCGACAAGGTAAAATATAGTGCAAAAATAAACTTCAAACCGCAGACGTGATAAATCTTTGAGAGTTTTTCACTTCGAGAATAAATTGTACGTACACTTGCAATTATAATTTACATAACAAAGCGTTAAATCTAGGAATGGGGTCTTAGCACGCAGTAGCAATTGAAAAAGTAACGTTGGAAATGAATTTCCCGTTGAAAAGAACCGAAAGGCAAATGGTTTACACCATCAATCAGAAGCAAATAAAACATACAATATTTCAATTACAGACATTAATGAAAAAGCTCTAACATTTCAAACTAGAGAGGCCTATCTGAAGAAAAATTACTTAGTCAACAACGTAACAGATGCGGAGAAAACGAGACTGAAAATGATGATGACGGAGAACGTTCTGATGAATCTACGAACGTACGACGACAATGCCTTAGTATTGTATGCGAATGACAATTTGAATAATTTCATACATCTGTTCATACACAATGGGACGGAAATAATCTATCTGTTCAATCATGAAGATGAAATCGTACAAATGAATGTATCATACGAGAAAATAAACAAAGGGGAGAGCGTTCAGATCGCTATAATAAGGACGGAGAACACGACTACCTTACACGTCAATGACAAGAACACGACCATCGACAAAGTGGCAAAGCTACTGTCTAACTACACTAACAAACCGTGGGTTAATTCAGACCTAGGTAATTTAGTTTTTATTTGTTTCTCATTTTCAGATATTTCATTTATTTTAATTGGATCACGTGTTATCTGATGAAATTGTAAGCGAATTCGTTTCTTTCAAATATTAATTACATCTTATTTTACTTACATACAAAATTTGCATATTATGTCGACCTTTTCAAGGTATAAATAATTTAGCGCGGAATATCAAAACGCTTATATATCCTTCATACTTCATACGAAAAAAGTTTAATTTAAAACAGTTTAATTTTCCATACAGATAATTGCATAAAAGTGTTTGCCTTAAAACGAAAATAACGAATAGTTACAAAACTACATTCACAATAGTGACGTCATAATGTAGTAATTTGTTTCCAGAGGTGATTCGTCCACAACGACCACCAGCTCCTCCAATGGACTACTTCCAAATGAACCTCGGTGGCTACGACCTGTATTCCTTACATTTAGCAGCAAGAGCCAGTATTTTTCCTCAAGGCGGATATGTTGGTTGCGTCAGGGGATTCAAAATAGCTGATCACGTAGTAGATTTGTCCAGGAAAGCTCTGGAAAATACGGATCAAGGTGAATTCTTGATATATAATTGTATTACGTGGAATATATTTAAATGTTCTTTGAGAATTGAATCGTGAACCTCCTAGAAAGATAATATTCTTCCTTATAAACAGATAAGACTAGATTTCTAAATACCTTTCAGGGTAGGGATAAATTCGTGTTGAAAAACACACTATTTAGATAAACGTTTTTATATTGATAAACTACATCTTACCCATTTTCCTTGACCAAACAGGTTCCAGCACCTAAATTGGAACCATATTTTATGATCAATTGATACTAAATTATTTCAACTTGCCACACATATTCATGTTCAAATCGTAGATCTAACTGGAGTCCTGCCGGAGTGTAACATGAAGTGTGATTCTGAGCCGTGTAAGAACGGCGGCCTTTGCACAGAGGACTTCACGAACCAGGAGAGCAGCTGCGAGTGTGAGCTCACCAGCTACTTTGGGGAATACTGTATGGAGGAGAAAGGGGCTGATTTTAACGGGGAAAGTATTCTGGAAAGGAAGTTCGTTCTCACTGGCCCAGTGACCAATGTAAGTAATCATGTCCATATAATAGCTCAAAATTCACAAATTTTAAGATAAAATACTGCTTCATTGCAAAACATGAAATGTAACGCTTGGCGGTTTGATTGTAAAACAACGAATCACCTATTTACTTTTAGATTAAAAAATACATAGAAAACTATGTGAGATTAACAGAGCACCAAAATATTATGAAGCAACATATTTATTTATTTGCCCGCAGGTAAAGATCAAATTGGCGTTCTCGAGCAATGACCTTCGGCAAAAGAACACCGTCCTTCTCTTGGTCCAAACTGAAAACAAGTAATACATGTTTTTTTTTTCTTAAATTGTCGTCTTTTTGATTTCTGCCTTCAGAGCTTCATCGTCTGGTAACGAACTACTGTGGATAGAATTATTTTTCCGTTCAGATTTGAAACTGAATCTAGTTGACCGTGACTTAACAACTGTCTTCCAAATTACTGTTTCAAATATTTCCTCTGTTACAAGAAACAGATAATGTGTTGCCAATCCGAGCCCTAGGTCTTTTCTTACGAGATTTAGATCTTAACTAGAACCGTCACTGTCACCGTCATATTTTGCGATGGATTATGTTAAAATTCTTAGTATCCAAATTATTACATAAAATACTGTTTAATCGTGATTATTTACTCATGTCATTTAAATGTTAGCATAAGACATATTAATTTAATGTTGTTTTGTCATAGTCATGTCAAATCTTTTTAAAACATTTCTTTAGCCACCTGTTAGCAGTATTAGGTTACTGGTTATGGACATTCTGTTCAAAGGTAAAATTTTAATTAGAGATCGTTGACGCTTTTGGTCGTGATGAAAATTTGAAATATCTCGTATTATCCGTTTCTTATTTTGATACCATGCGCCTTGATTAGTGTTTATGTTACAAACATTGATCGAAATTGACAGTAACAAACTATAACATAAATTTTATAGACGGAGCTATTATCTGCTTGTTGCTATAACTCAAGACGGCTACTTAAAGTTTGAAGAAGATCGCGAGGAAGAGGCGTACGGAGCTGAAGTGAAGAACAGGAACTTTTTAAATGGTATAAACTCAATTTTAATACATATGGATAATTTTTTAACCGGCATTTTAAACTGTATTTATAAGAAAACGCTTAATATAATGGTAAAAGAAGGAGATAGAATACCGATAGATAGAGAGAATGAGTTACCTCATGATTTTATTACTACCAAGAGTATTACTCGAAATCTTATCTAATTTCTGTAATTGAAGGGGCTCGCCACACCGTGTACTACACAAGAGTAGGCGAAGATGCAATGCTTTTGATAGATAGAATAGAGATACCTCTTGAGAAGTTGCCTTCTCAAGGCCTCTGGGAGGTGTTCGATGTTGGTGCAAATGAGGTGCAGATCGGAGGCGTGAATACAACAGATCCAAGACTGAAAATCTATAAAGGATATAATGGATGCCTTTCTAGTGAGTATGGGTTGCTTTGAGTATGATTTATTTTAATATTTTAAACTTTTGGAACCTGTACTATCTCAAGAAAACATTCATGGTTGTTGGGTCACACAAAAATATGATTGATTGGGCCTTGATAGAAGGACAACGTTTTACATTAATTTGCAGTTTTCGGTAGTCATATACTATAAGTAGCAATCGAACTTTAATGCCTACCAAATTGTATTCCTTTCATAATATTGAAGCATTATTCACCAAAACTGTTGTACATAAACGAGTGAAGAGATGTATTTTTTTTATATTTCAGACATCTTAGTAGAAATAAATAACTATACGATGAAACCTCTAGAAGAATACATGCTTTTCACTCGTTCTGACTCCGAGAAAGTGAACGCAGTGAACGCCCAGGGGGTGAGAAGCGCACAATGTTCTGCCGACTTCGACGAAGCGTGGCCCGAACACGACCAGTTGGGAGCCACTCATAATGGAAGCTTTCTTATTGTAAGTTTTTAAAATTATTGTACTCTCTTAGGTAAAACGATGTTGTCCTACTCCTTAGTATATAGCGTCTTCTTTTAAGAGTTTAATCTCTCTTTAATTGTGAACGTTTCACCTCAAAGAAAAAGATTTTCAGTTCAGTTCCCTGGAATCATAAGCTATATGTAAATGATAAGAGTAAGACCATGAGACCTATTGTGTGTTGGATACACGTTTTATGTTCTGCAGAGACTATGTCAACACACTAATTTAATTTTTAATTCCTTCTAACCTAAATATGTACCCACAATACTACTATTCTGGTAGATGTGTTCAACTAAATACTGCCGTGACGGAGCTCAAAATAATGTATCTTTAGGATTTGCTGAATCTGTGTAGCCTTAAAGAAATTGCCATGTATTTGGAAGTAATAAAGAATTTTGGTGCAAAATTGATAATTAACATACGGCTCGATCTCAAATATTTATTCGATTGTAAGTTACAAGAGTTTTTTCTTTTAAGAGTGTCGACAAAACCTGGGTGGAAGACCCACCGTCCCGCATCTCGTACGACACCGGCTACCAGCAGCCGGATGCGGAAGAGGAAAACACGGACAAGATATTCATCGCTCTCATTGTCATGTTCTTGTTCGGGCTCTTCTACACGGGGTACCATGTGAGTTTCTTTGAACCATTAGTACAATTCTCTTAACAACACCACACAAAACACGTTTTTCTTTTGATGCCACTCCACTTAATAAAGGTTGGCGGTTAGTTCCCCGTATTTCCTTCGATCTTTCGGATCTGCTACCACAAAAATCTGACCCTGCCTGGGCTGGAGCGCTGGAGAGCTGGAAAACATTAGGTGGCATGTTCTGGGGTTGTGTGAAGTCCGTAGAAAGAGGGAGGATACCATCACCCTAGACTACCGTGAAGGCGACCAAACATCCCAGGGTGGCATAGGGTTTCTCGTTAATAAAGCCCTCTCTAACAATGTTGAAGAAATCTCGAGTATGTCAACCAGGGTAGCGTACCTGATACTTCGGCTATCCAAGTGGTATAGCATGAAGGTTACTCAGGTCTATGCATCGACCTCGACACACCCAGATGTCGATTTCCTAGAGAAGGAGGGGCTTTTCTTGATGAACTCATTCTTCTGAATATTGATAATGAATAAATAAATGAATGAATAAACGAATGAGCGAATAAACGAATAAATAAACCAATACATGAATAAACGAGTAAATAAATAAACTAATACATAAATAAACGAATAAATAAATAAACGAATAAATGAATAAATAAACGAATAAATAAAGGAATAAAAATAAACAATTAAATACTTGACTTGACGGCCTCGTTGGTCGTGTTGGTGACCGCCTCGTTGGTCGTATTAGTTGCAAGTGTGACTGCCAATCGGGAGGTCCCGGGTTCGATTCCTGGGTCGAACACTACCAAAATTTTCTAATTTAGATTTTCTAGTAGTGGTTTGGAGTCTGGATATGTGCCTGATGCATGGCAATAGGCTCACCACCTATTCCATAGTGGTACGTAAACGTAACCGGTGAAATGTGGGAGTGTTCAGCATTCCTCTGCTTACCTCTTCAGGGGTTACAGGCGTAAAGTTACGTTAATTAAATAAATAAATAAACGAACGAACGATAACGAATAAACTTTTATATAATTTGATTGATTGATTGATGGATGGATTGATTGATGGATTGATTGATTGATGGATTTATGGACTGATCGACTGATAGACCATGGATAGATGGATTTGACTACCAAAATACATACTACCATCTGTAAAGGTGAGACTAAATTATAACACATTTCACTTTAACCCCTTGAGGTCCAGAGTCCACACGTATTGGACATCTCTCTTAGGACTAACAAGTCTTAGGACCGCAAAGGGTTAATGTTTTTTGGTTTGATATATCCATATCAACATTTGTTTCGTGATACCTACGCGAATTACTAATTGATTTGGATCATTAAATCGTTTGATCTATACCTATACTCAAATCTGTCTTCATCTTATAAAATTCTTCCAAAAAGTAGAACATCTCTACCGGTCTACCTTCAGCCGAGTTTCACTGCATGCTGTTATACGTCTATTTCCTAAGGTTAACCAATGTTGCCTGCACGTCAATATCTGATTGTGGCCGCTATCCACAGGCGTTTTTAACGCAGTTACAAGTATTCTCACAGTTACTACTCAATATCAGGTTGATACTTATTACTTTATTTCATAGATGTGGAGAACACAAAAAGCCTACAAACTTCGTATAGAGAAAGAAACTGATGAAACAATAATGAGAAGTAAAGAGAAGGCTACGAAGTTCCAGGAACCGCCAGTATCGTTTTTGCAGGTAAGAATTGTCTTATATAATTGACTATAAATTAGAATAAGTTAGAATAAATTAATAAGTTAGAATAAATTGGAATAATATTTATCGATTATATTATTATGATCGATTATAAAATTCGAAGTTTACGGTCCCAAATATTACAACTTTCCAGCTAAATAAAGAAGACGGCGAAGGCAACAAAGACTCGGAAAAGAAATCCAACGGCGTTATAATTGACATAGTGCCGACCATCATAATGGAACAGGTAGAAGATAAACCGCCAAGCAGACGAGGCTCATTGAGATTCAGAGGTATGTATGTATGTATCTTGTTATGGCTAAATGTCGCGAAAAAGCTAAATGTTTGCCGTTGGTTTTAACTTCCCAATTAATTGATATCAATTATTGCTAAGTACAAAAGAAAAACAATTATTTAAAGATTTCGTAGCAAGAAAAATTCAACCAAAATTCTATGCATATCATGCCCTCGTATGCAGCATGTGTCTGGTGACTGCCAGAAATTTGTAACGATAAGGAACATCGTGTGATCTCGTTAACGCTAGTAGCAAATTTCCACTACCCATTTCCTTACTTGGGAGGGTACCTTAAAAAATATATCCCGGTTGTCATCTTAATAATCTTTAAACTTTGTCGGAAATCTTGAGGCAGTTAAAAAAATCTAAAAGCTAATTTCTATTTAAACATAGTAGAGTATTTTAGAGACTTTCCACATTTGTGAGAGAAATCTGTGCTCACCAGTGGGACAGTGCAGAGAGAATAGTTTTGCAGTCAAGGGCCTTTGTATATACGACTATTTTAGATTAGTTTAAAATCCCACAGATATGGTAGAAAAATCTTGGGAGCCTCTCGAAGAGAAGGATGAAACGCTAGAAAACGAAGAAGAAAGTGACAAAATTTCTTCCATTGAGGAAATAGACGAAGAAACTAATGATGAACAAGAAGATGAATGCGAGGACAAAGAAAAGGTACCTAATGCTATGCTCCTACCTTTTTCATAGTACAAAATACAATTTTAATTACACAGGCGATTATGTTTCATGAAATATTTTTGTTTATACAGAATGTTGCAGAAAACTTCGAACAAGAGACAGCAACGAATAACTCGCCAACAGTGAAGACACCGATTTTGTGTAAAGCGGAAGAAGATGCTACAGTTACAGTCGATTTAGTTACTGGTGCATAATATAAAATAATAAACAATGTTGCTTAGTATTTTGGCGTTCTGATTAATAAATTTCTTAAAACAATTTGTGATCATGCTATCTCTCTCGATCTTTGCTATGGTGAGCCATCTGCTATAGCAAAAACAGCCTTTGAAGAAGTCTGTAGGTATATAAATATTATTGTTAGTCATTTTAGTTAGTATGACTTGCTAATAAGTGCAGAAATTGAAACAATTAGTATCATGGGATCAAATTATACGTCATGTATGAATGAGCGAAGTTAGTATTATTTTAATAGTAGACTTGTTGCTATTCTTAAATATGGACGTGATAGACTGGCAACTACCCTCTCTAGTCCAAAATACAGGCTGTTATTTATGGGACCAGTTTCTTCATACTAGAAAAAGATTTAGCGGTAGTACTTCCCGAGCGAAACATTTCATGTTTTACTAACTATTCATGATTGTTACAATATCAATTGTTTCACGGTATTTTTATTTCTTTTTTAAAACTTTTATTAAAGCTACTACTATAGAAAGTCTATTTATTTGTAACATACCTATAAATTGGTTCGTAAATTATCTGCATGCTTTTGTTGTCTATGAAGCTTTACGTGGAATAGAACACTGTGCAAAGTTCTATGCTCTATGAGAAGTTATTTGTCAATCAGTTTTGATTTCGGAAGAGAATTGTCAACGTTCATAGTGATTAACTTAGTATGGACGAAATTGAAAAACAGAAAGTAGCCGCTTTGCCATCACAGTTAGTTATAACAACAGTATGCCACCCAATGGAATATGCCAAAGTTTTAATCCAGCTCGGATACGAGCCACTACCGCCGCGCCGGTCGACTACACTTTTCGGTCGCCCTGCTATGATATTACCTAACGTGTTTCAATACATAAAATATATTAAAAAATCTGATGGTTTCTTTGGATGCTATAAAGGACTGTCTGCAAGAGTACTCGGACTGATCGCTTCAAGTCAACTCACAACGAAGGCAGTGCAAGTCTGTGGCTTGGATCGCCCCGAACTGATTGATCCGCCAAACATCAACACAGACGAAGAACCGAAATTCGACGATTACTACAGGCTAGGACGCCGCGACATAATAATGCACACGGCGTCCGTTGTTGTATCGTATCCCTTCAACGTTGTAGCTGTCAGAATGATGGCTTCTTTTATTGGCAAGGAAGAAGAGTATAGCTCCTTGTTAGGTGCTATTGTGTCCATCTACAGAGACGACGGAATTCTTGGATTTTATCATGGTATAGTACCCAAGCTGCTGGGAGATTTGACATGTCTTGCTGTAACTGGTGTTCTAGCATACTATGTCAACAAATACTTCGTAAAGACGAGGGACTTGAGATACTACACTGTGCCTTTACTTACATTTTTAACTAGCACTGTAACATACCCCCTTGTTGTTGTTTCTACGTGTATGGCAGTGGCAGGCAGCAGCCTAAAGGCCGGCAATCCTCCAGAGATGCCCCATTATCCCTCATGGCAGGCATGCTGGAGAGAACTGGTCAGGACTAAGCAACATAAACGTGGTTCTTCCCTAATCTTTAGGTATTACATTGCACCTATTGCAGCAATGCAATAATACAACAATATTTAAACACTGTTGCATTTAACCTTGTCTTTATTCGCTAAGTGTTTTTTCCACAATCACCAATGTAGAGATTGACTCCTTGTAGAGAATTGATATAGTGTAAATGTAAATAATTAGTATAAATGGTGGATTGTGTGGATTCCTTTTGCTAGATTGTCTAATAAAGATGTGGTTATAATAAAATAAAGATATTTTGTTTGTCAACAGAATTATTATTTTATACCATAATACTTAAACTTTTATTCTAGCTAATGCTTGAACTTTAATGAATTGATCTACAATTTCTTTCTTCAATGTAGCAACTGCTCTTCTGTAGATAGCAGGAGTAACTTGAGGATTCCCATTTTTAGTTTCAAAATCAATGTAATCTGTCCATATCTCAATATTATCCGGACCATGATGTTGCACAAGACACTCATAACATTTTCTAATTTTCTTCACATTTATCTTCTCCTGACTTGTTTCTATTTGGATCATTGTTTTATGTACATCAATTTGTGTTGGTGGGATTGTAATGAAATTTTCATACATTTCTCGAGCAGCTTTCAAACCATTATACTCATACATTTTTTGTAAAAGTTTAGGCTTCAGAGATAATAGTATAGCATTCTCAAATGTATGAAATTGTGTCTGGCATTTCTTAAACTAAAAGAGTAACAATATTTATTAAACAGAACAAAATATATGAATGAATTGAAATAAATAGAATACTGTGATCAACCCAAAAATCATACATGTCTTTTGAATACTTACAATAGAGCTGGACTTTATGTGGTCAAGGAAAACATTCCAAATATACAATATATCATTTTCTTTTAGCACTTTGCTTGCTTCTTGCACAATCAGCATCATTTTGCTTTCATTAGAGATATTTAATAGCAACTTTTCTTCCCATGCATTTACAGCATTTGGATTTTTAATTAAAGCTGCATTGAGGATCTAAAAATATCAACATTATTTGATGTCTGTCTTTAACTTTCATGCATTATTAGTTCTGACTAATTAGGACAACAAGCATGGAAAAGAACAGTCATAATATATATTGTATAACACATGTATGTAAAAATAATGATGGAATTTTAATCTAATATTTAATGTTCATATTAATTTTGCGCTTTAGAAGACTAAGTAATATAAAAGTGTTAAACTGAACAATTTACCTTCTCAAAGTCATCCTTGGATATCTCATCTTTTAACTTTAACATGGAAATCCCAAAACCATACATTTCATTACTTAGTAAACCATTTTCATGTCCAAAATTCCAAGCTTGCTCAACTGCATAAATCTTTTGTGTGTCTGTACACAAATTACCATTAAGACTGAGTAAACTATGAATGTACTTAGTACACATTTTTGCATCTGGAAACTGAGAGATATATATCAAGCATTTTCAAACAAGAATAACCAAATAAATATTCATATATGTTTAAATTATAACCTTTGTTAATGCTTCCTCGTAAACTCCCATATAATTATTGAGTTCTTCGGGCAAATTGTTTTTAGTGCTTACAAATTCTTCGATCTCATTCCAATGGTAACCCTTTAAAAATAGAATGCTTAGTAATAAACTTTCCTTTTATATTATTACATATTCAATAATATAATAAGGTTTAAACAACAAAATCTTACTTCTAACTCCTTTTCGGCTATATAAGACCAAACAGTTTTGTCTTCCTTTCTGGACCATATTTCTGCCTTAATTTCATTTGTAATATCTTCATATCCCATTTTCATGGATACATCACAAATTTTGAATAAATATGACAATTCTGGAATATTCTTCATGCCATTTTTCCAAATAACATTAGCCCTTTTTGTAAATTTTTCCTAAAAATAATTTTTTTATTGTGACTAAAAAACAACTATACTTTTTTAAATTTTTACTGTTTTCTTTTCTATCATTTCTTCGTTTCTTACAGCAAGTTAGCTTAAATAATTTTCTAGAGTCTTTTTAAATAGACTGTAAAGGCTCAGGGAGCATAGCCAATGCTCTGATTATATTTAAAATGAAAATAGGACATTAAAGTAACGTATATTGGTAAAAGGATGGTATAGTGTCAAAAAGAAACCAACTAATTGACTGCTCTATACATGTGCTCTTTCATGCAAGAACAGCTGACTGGATCTACTCGAGTACACTTCCTTGCTCAAGCAATTGACCAGTAGTTAGGAAACTCCTATCTACTTGCCTAGCCAGCTCGGTTCGTCTGCTGCCTCCAGATGTGTCTCTCAACCTATGTGAACAGCTCAGTTGGCTCTAAAAGGCTCCAAGAGTATCATGCTCACACAGCTGGTTATCTTCATCTATAAAGAAGACATCCAGTGTGTGTCAAACATAAATGCCTTCTGATGCTGTCACAGCCTGATTATGTAAAAAGACCTTCATGCAATTAGTTAATAGCCTCCAAACTGTCGTACAAATCAATCTATCATACTTTACATATTGTACAACTGCCAGAACAATTATTATTTGTATTATTTATAATCTACTTTCTATGAACAGATATTAACTTATCTAATCTGAAGTAGCTCTAATGTGCACTAAAGTGTGTATTTATTGAAATTCATGATGATATGCATTCAATTATGATCAGCTTGCTATATTACATATTGTTTATTGTAACATATTATGTGCTAATAAAATGTATAGTTTATTATACTACATTGTACTGCAGAACATATGTATATATGTCTGGAAATAGCTAGGACAAATTTTTCGGCACATTTTCAATTAACCTGCAGACTTGAATTTTCAGTAGCCATGGCACTCAACACAAGTGAGCTAGCTCCACCTACTTTGAATCAAATTAGTCAAATATTTTTTTGTGCATAGGTTTTATTTTTTGCTTATTGGTTCTATATTCTATTATTACAACAGTTGTAATTATGTATGCGGTAGACAAAGTTAATATCATGCTCTAAAAAACTAAACCCCACATTGTGAAAATAAAATAGTAATGGGAGCAAAGTACCTTTTCGTCATCATTTTCTGCCTTCGCAACCATTAGGAGTTCAATTTCAAACAGCTCAATGTATAGCACTGTGGATTCAGGGTGTCGATGGAGGCCTTTCAATAGGAAACTCCTGGCATTTTCCAGATTATCCTGTTCCTTGCTTTCCCATTTGCTGGCTAGCTGCCAAACTTTAGGTTTGTCACCATGGATCTAGACAGGATTAAAAACAATCAGTAATTCATTATATAACTTAGTGATTTGGAAAACATTTATCTACCAAATAAAGCTGAGGACTAAGGCACTAGAGCACATGAACAAAAGTTATTCCCCACTTATAAATAAAGGTGTTACAGGTTTTGGGGTTAAATTGATGTAGGTGTTATCATTAATTGTGTGAAGCTTTGTCTGGATAATTTCTATGATACACTTTTAATTATCATACTTTTAAGAGTAACAACAATGTTTATTTCAAGTTTAAGAAAAAATTAAAGGGGTTAGTTACTGAAAGCAATGGTTTTTATCATGAAAGTATTTGTCCTTATAGCTGTAGCATGTCGATGCACACACCAGTGTTATCAACAGGCCAGATAATAAAAACAATATCTCTTCCTATCTCAAATGAATT
>DWMG01002972.1:0-12483 GCA_018244855.1 Elbella merops
TGCAGTTATTACTACAGATCCAAGTATTTACACTCGTCCTCCCTGTGTGCAGGTGATCAGGGCAAAGATAGCTGTCAGGTATATCACTTTGATAAGAGAATCGTATAAATTTAATTAAACTAGCAGATTTTTGTAAATGTCTGGTTTTCAATTTCAAAGGGTGACTCTGGAGGACCTTTCGTTTGCCATGGTGTTCTCGTCGGCATCGTATCGTGGGGCGGCATATGTGGCGAAGCACCAGGAGTTTATACCAGAGTCATGTCATACACGACTGGAGATGACGTGCCGTTTGATGGAGCTAAATCTCTTCATAAGCATTTTAGTCCCTTGTTTCTACTTTTGTGCGTATTTATAATTAATGTACATTAAAATATAAATGATATAATGTAAGGAATACTTTTTATTTGTCAATAGTTACTACATATTATGTATCGTATGTTTGCATAACATGCATACATTGTGAGAATATTCAATCAAAACTGAGAAGTGTGCATAACTTTACAGTGGATTGATAGATGGCTCTATTTACAATAGGTAATTTTACAGAAATGTGCACCCACAATTTTATTCTTGTTCTGCTAATATTTGTATAAATATTTGATATTAATTACGAATACTATGTTGTATAATTAATAATGATAAGTACATGATCTCGAAATAAAAAAATGAAACGTTAGTTTAAAAAAAAAATAGGAATTTAGGTTCATTTTCCAAAAGGTAACTGGAGAAATAAAGGCATAATTGGTATTAAAATTGCATATTTCAATACAAATAGTAAAAAACTAAAATTTGTGCATTTCGAAATCGTACGTGGCTGTTAATATATTGTTGTAAAAAAAAGTAAATAGTCTAAAATAATGAAATAGGATTAACATTCGCTAAGTGAAAACCTGGTTACTAGTAAATAGTAACGCAGTTATTGATTTTTGTACTTTTTCATAATAATATTTTAATACGGTATTGTAAGAAATTTAATTGGTTTCAGCGCCATCTATCTTAAATTAAATGAACGATGTTAAATCTGATAGTGCTCGATCGAATCGTAATACAAGATATACATAGATACATGAAAATATATATTATTATTAATACACATTATCACCGCGAGTCAAATGGTTCATAATTCATATTAGAGTAGGGGTTTTGAGTTCTCTAATACGTTTCATCGGTTACGCTATATGGAATAGGGAGTGAGCCTTTTGCCATACACCAGGATCAAATCCAGACTCCGAATTACTACTAGGAATTTCAAATTCTAAAATCCCGACAGTATCCGATTCGGGAATCGATTCCAGTACCTCTGTATCAGAGAAGTCGCTCTTGTAACCATTCTACCACCGAGGCAGTTAATTATTCAATTTAGTATTTCCAGGAAGTGTTGTATCAATATCTACTAGTTTTAGTAGATATTGATAAATAATAGTTTTATTTTTTATGATATAGACGAGCGAAAATATTTTAATTGTAGACATAACAAGGTCAATTTATCACAAGAATAGATTTTGAAAACAAAATGGTTAAAAATTTTTGAAAACAAAATATCTTCGCCCCAAGTATTGTTTCGGAAATGCGGACTTGACTTAAACCCAGTCCTTTAGTTCAAAAGTTAGCACTCAGTAATTAACAAACTTAAATCCTTGTTAGAAAGTTTTACAGCATAGAATCGCGTATACTTATTTCGTTATACGAGCTTTATTAATTAAACCATTGTACGTTAATACATGTTAATTATTATAAATATTTTGTACGTTATATTGTCACGTCAGATTTCACACGGGATAAGCAGAGAGTATCGCGTTGTATCTATATCTTAATACCTACAGACCTAACGTGTTCATTGTACACACCTTTAGTAGTTATCTTCTGTCCAAACCTATTTACTTACAGAGTTATGTAAATAAGTTTAATTTAAATTTAAACCAAGATGCTTATTTAGGTACCAGTGGAAATTAATTTCGTACTTATCCAGTAGTTGTGAGGTGATCTCAGACATAGTTGTGCATAATACATCAGTTGTTTCGTTGCCGTCTCACTACCCAGCCCCTGAAGCCTGAAGGCGGAGGCCGGAAGTTGCTTCATAAATTATAACTTCCGCTAGTTTAGAGTGAATGGAGAACGTGTGTTCACATTAGGTGATTTTCGGTTTTGAATATATATTTATTATTGGGTTTTGATTGTTGGGTTTTGAATATATATTACTAAAGTCACCATTACGTAAGTACATTCAAATGTACGTATTGAAAAATTGATTTTCAGCGGTTTATTCAGGATATATTATCGACCGTCTCGTATTATATTTTCTGGTTGAGGTAGCGAACATTTTAATTAGGATATAAAAAGTACTAAAAGAATATTCGAAATAAAACATTAGGTGTCTTTGTGTTTTCATACGAACATACTTAAATGTTTTTGTAGATTATGTTACATTATACTATAGGCCATTACAAGTAACATTTCTAACTCTACAATGTTAGATCTAATGAAGTAAACCCATTTTCGTCGACACACATACATTTTTTCTAGATTGGTGATGCTCTAATCCACAAGCCAAACGTGGGATAAATATCCTTCAGGGGATACCTATATCTAGCAGTGTATTTAGGCAGGCTGGTGATGATGGTGATGACATTGGCGGTGGTGAGAAATTCACCATTGATACGCGCATATAATTGGTTACTGGCTGCTGGTGTTTTGATTGTGGGTCTGTGTTTAGACTTATAGTTTTACGTTTACGTTTTAGTCAATAAATCATTATAATTATTATGGAGAAATAAGTAAAACTACCCCGTGTGGGCCAGTTGGAAATCAGTGCGCCGCGTATTGTCTTGAGATTCGCATTTAATTAGCCCAGCCGCGTCTGCCCGGATATTACCTGGGCATCCCGCATCACCTCAACTCATCATAACATTACTGTAATCTATACCTACAAATATATCAGTAAGGTTTATTTGCGGTGTATTTCGATAAATTTAATTTGAAAAACTGATAGTATTGTTATGTGTCGCTTATTAGGATGTGAACGTAAGTAGCGAAACGTGGGAGTGCACTATACTCTACACCTTCGGGGAATACAGACGAGAGGTTACGTTCCATAGTAGTGTTTTTGTGCTGCAACATTATACAAGAAACGTATTAAGTCAGCATCAAAAATCCAATTATACTCTTGTTGCTGTGTTACCAATCTTTCTAAATAAAACTTACTAGAAATCGCTATAGATATTTACTAATTAAGTGGAGTAAATTACACGAGTTAGTGCAACACTAATTAACTGGTACAGTGTAGTGTTGCCAAGTTCGCTCGGCTTGTCTCAAGTTGTATTACTTAAGTTCGATTGCGTCTTACTTGGCCGATGTGTTTGCTGTGTTCTAAGCAGGTACTTAGGTAGCTTGCTGCTTGATAAATTAATAGTACTTTGTCTAATTATTTTCCCCTAACCCTTTTCATAATAACAGACGAACCGTGTATAACAGTGGAACAATAAAAATGTCAAGACCATAATGATTATTTCATTGTATATTGAAAAGTGCAATTAATCAGCTAATTTTGAATTAAGTTATTGTTTGTTCAAAATAAAACACCTTACCATAAATTTCACTAAAGATAGTTTTACAATTAAAATTTTTCATTAATAAAACTAGCCTAAAAAAACGAGCGAAACCATTTTGTATCCCGATGTAAGAAATTTATTTGTCAAAAATACAGTTAAGTCTACAAAAAATTTTCACTCACTATAAAAATAGATCTTATCATTTTTAATACTTTATTTAAAAAATTAACATTCCAGAACATTCTGTAATTCTTTCCATATGGTCTATATTTACTAAGTACCTACTCATGAATTAATGATATCTGCTCGAATATTATGCGTTGAATATTTTATTTTATCTGCATACATAGAAAACATTCGAACACCCATCAACGTCACAGAATATAAAAAACTCAGTAGTACATCGAACAGATGGGCCACAATACTTCGTTAAGAACCCCCTTTGCTAATGCACTTCGTTGTAAAACGTTTGTATCTTCTGATGACTGGTTGCTTATGATTTTGTTTTTTTAAAGTAAATAAAACGAGCAAGAAGCTGACTAAAATATTCATGTGTCTTCCAACGACTGGTTGCTTATGATTTTATGACTTTTAACGCAGAAAGAATGAGAAAAAACTGGCAATTATAAGTAGACGGCAGAATCCAGGAAGACCTGCAACTAATCTTGAACAGGACTGTCAGTATCACCTTTAACTTTAATATTATACTGCTGTTGGAGATGTCTCCTATCAGAAAGAGAAGGTTTAAGGCAGTATTTATCATGTGAATCCAAGTTCAAGATGGTAGACTTCTTATTATGACCTTAAACAGATCATGTATCAGACTAACGTATGGCAATTACGTTTCATACTTGGCTGGTACTGTAACTGGTTGTGATGAAGTCTGCGGGCCCCTCGAACTGACCATGCAATACAACTGGCTAATGGCACAACAAAAAGCTATTAAACAGTGGGCCACTCGACCCATTACCGTATGAGCGCTTATTAAAAATGTGGCCTGAATATCAAATTGCTATCTTCCATTGTATTCCACCCCATGACCATCTACTACCCTCGGATTTTTGAGGATGTTTTGCACAGAGTAAGTGTTGATAGAGCAACACGCATGTTTAATTTTTGTAGAATTTTTTTTTTTTAAATTTTTCGTATAATTTCCTGGGAATCATGTTTTAATATGGGGCAATTCAATGAGCATATAATAGATGAAACTGAATTAAAATCTTTCAGGTGTACAACGGGGAAGACGCTCAGAAATAAACGTAATAAAATAGTAGGCATACTTTCGCATTGTAAGAGTAACTACGCTTTAAATGTAAGTTTCAATGATTTAAAATGTTGTAGTGATTTTAAGTAAAGATAATAAATAATTCGAAATGTATTATAAAAACTGAAAAACTTTTCAATGTTAATCCACAATTGAAATGCCTATGTCGCAAACACAACTGATATTTCGGGATAAATACTTCCATACTGTTTCACTACTGAGGTTAAAATAACGCATGTTCATAAAAAGGGTAAGCAAATTTAATTAACTCATTTATCTGTCTTCTGTCTGACTCATGTATTTGTCTTCAATACCAAATCAAGAAAAGGAATGTTTATCTATTACTATTTTAATACTTTAATTATTAATATTGGTCAATATTTAATAATGAACAAACAAGTATTTATAGCGCATTAAATCGTCTCCACATTTTCATACTCTATGTACAAAGAGCATGACTGCAAGCATCGTCGTTGTACCAGCGCTGGTGCACTACCTAGCCCTTCTGGGCCATTGTTTGTTTTTTTATAAATAAATTCAGTTGTCACATCTCGTATGATAAATGGCTGGACTGACACGGTAGTCATATGGCGCATTTAGCTCCACTTGTCGTTCAGTGTTTGTTATTTCTACTGTTGTGAAGACTCGAAATATGGGCGGATATTTTTATGAATTGCAATTGAAATTACTGGTATTGTGTTAGTGTATTGTATAACAGAGATACAAGTGCACGAAGAAAATATATTATTATTTGTAATTTTGAATAATATGTAATTTTATTTTTTCTTTACGTTTTTTGAGTCAGATATTATTGTTTCGTTATCGTCCTATAATTATCCATTGTTGTTATATGGTCACTCCAGGTATCTCAAGGGATAGGTAAAATGCACCGAGTGTACATCAAATTGTTTTATCCTAACAGATCTGACGTACTTCTTTTTTATTCACCACTCTCGTCGGTTTTTCATGATTATTTATAGTATTTCGTGCGATGAAGGAGAAATTATAGTATAACTACTATCATGCTTCATCTCCTCAAAGAGGTAAGCAGAGGAGTGTAGAACACTCCCATGTTTCAGCAGTTACGTTATACGCCCCCCCATGGAATAGTGAGTGAGCCCATTATCACATACCGGGCACAAACCCAGACTCGAGGTCACAATTGGCAAGTTAGAAAAATGCAAAATTTTCCAACTTAGAATTGAATCCAAGCACTCTTAGTTATCGTGCTTGCAATATGGATTATATTAATGGTTAAACAGTATACATTGGAGATATAACTCACTGACCTTACCACTAATTACCTGGAAAACTTTTTAATGTGTAACACATTATTTTGTTATCATCTAAAACCGAACAGATATGCAAAGATTCTTTTGATCTAATTGAATGTCAGGATAGGTTAAATAGAATAGAATATTCGAGATTAGTTACAATGACCTCTGTTCCTAAAGATAAAGCATTATTCAACTTAACGAACCACGAAAATCGTACGTTGGAAAAAATCAGACAGCATTTCTAATACAATTCTTTCATTCCAAAAATATGAGTTTACAAATTATGTTTAAGCTTTCTGTTCGCTTTTTAAAATTTTCTCTCTCCTAAAATCTACCTACATGCAACTTTAAAATTCTTCCATGATAGTTCATTACGCGCTCACTTAAAAAATCTAAGAGAAATTTCGAAGGCGGATTTTGAAATGGTAAATAAATAATCGCCGCGCAAATCCATTTGCACCGGTTTTTGCGTTTTTTCGGCTCCATTACAGCGGCGGGGCCCAATTCGAAAATATTGAATAAGTTATACAAAGCCTTCCGAAATATTAATGTAGAGAATATGTACTAACAGAGCAGGCGTTCGAGAGTAGGCATAAAAGGACTTTGTCTATTTTTGAAATAAGTGCCATTATTATTTAATTTGATGTATCTACTGGCATATTCTTTCTTCTTTTATGTAGAGACATTAGTAGTATTAAAATTACATTAAGTAGCTTTTCTTCATTTCTTTTACGTGAAAGTTTTCTGGCACACATCGCTTCATTAGCGTTGCCTAATACCGTTTTTTTACCGATTCTCTTGCATTTTGTTTAACTCGTGTATAAATGAGTAATATAATTGAATTATTGTTATGTTATAAGAAATTTATTCATGTTTCCTTATATGGTGCTATTTTATTTGGTTAGTTTAAATTGATGAGCAATCATTAATTTTAAGTATTGGAAACGGATTTTGAACATATTTTGTATTAGGTACATAAACGGTAATTAATATGCAGAATATATTTAGGTTGGTGACAAGAATCGGTAAAAATGAAAAATAATATCAGAATGTGAACATGGCTGTGTAAGTTTAAAATATTCTTTGGCAAACAGCACCGGTAACTGGTAAACACATTATGACGAGTTACCGTGTATCATCGCGTACACCTCAAAACATTCACTAGCAGAGGCCAAAGTGCTGTAAAAGTCACTTTTCATTTTGCTCCGCGATGGTACTTCCGTTGTAGCCGTGTTTTTCTCATATTCGTGATGTTTTATTTCTACGTAGTTCTTTTTAATGTCGTCATTAGTTGACCGGAAGTGGCATGGTAACTGACAGTGTATGCCCTAATAACGGTGTATTTGTGTTCCAAAATAACGCTATTTTAATGTTAATAGCGGCTTTTATAAATATGTTGTATATTTACAGATTAAAATATGCAGTAGGTACGTTATATTATATGCACGATGAGTTAATTTTGGCTTGCATTTCTCACAGACTTAGTAAATAAATTTGCAGATCTAAATAATGTGTATTTGAATAAATAATTTATATTTGTATTATTAAAATAAAATGCTGAGTCACGATTCATTGAGTGCAAAATAAAAATGAACTAAATGTACCGTTACCGGTTATTTTGTTGAAAACGTCGGCACGTAACGGGTTAAAGAAACAGTAGTATGTTAAGTGACAAGTTAACCCTTTTCAATGATGAGGCTGTTATTGTTAGTGACCACAAGCGAACGACCGTTCAAAAGGAGCCTTCGAAAGAACATTTGTTTGACATTTTTTGTCTAAATGTTTTTATGATTAGTCAAATTTGCAAACACAGCGAGAGATTTTGTCAGAACAGCTGCGATGATCACTGCTCTATTGGCGGTAAAGTCTTTTAGTTTGACTAAAGTTTGTTTAGTATTATTATTACTGGTGTAATATTGCTACCATTTCAATGGATTGATGTTTACACATTGTAATTTATATTCGCATGTAAAGAACTTACGAGTACGTGTATATTTATTTATGTTGAATGGAAAACAAAATATGGACATTAGTTATTATTCTTAATGAAGTATGAAGTCTATAGCTGTTACAGGTAAGATACAAAATAAGGCTTCCGTACTAGACGTTGTTAAGGAGGTGTAACGGAAATGGATTTTTGTTTTATTTTTTATTTAGCTTATACATTTGTAGCATCATTTATACGTATATAATTTAAGTGTAGGTACTACACCCCTCTGCCACCTCTTCGGCGATTACAGGCGTGACGGTACGTTTTTTTTTAAATTTAAATGCATTTGTTTTCTCAATACTTAATTATTAAGTTCCAAATAAAAGCGTTCTTCAGTCACGTATAATTTTCTCAGTTATGTTGGTATATTACATAGGAAATGAAAATATATTTTGAGTATATGATTTAACATTAATAACATTTTTTGTCTTACACAAATACTGGAAACAAGTTTGAGAACGCTTAAAGTCAGATTGCCACGTCGACCAAGTAAGGATTGAACGACTTGTTACTTTTTAAAGTACATTAGGAAGAATTCTAAGCTGTGCAGATTTCCTCACGATGGTTTGTTTCACTGTTACAGTAAGTGGTATATAATCTCAAAACGCAAAGTTTTTGTAAAAAAATCTGCTCCATTAGAGTATCAATGCTTTTGTTATATAATACTTTAATTTCAATCAATGACAAAACTGTCATATTTTTCTCTATGTTCAAAACGTCAGATATAAAAAAGCGTTACACAGTTTTTTTTTTCGATAACAATATTTTAACATTTTAATATAATTTGTAAATAACGAGTATACTTTCGTGTAAGGATATTTATTTTTACCAACATTCTGTACATTATTATATTTTGTTGTATGTTTATATTTTGTTGTATGACCATAATTTCAAAAGTAATTTTATTGTTATTATTATACCATCACGCAAGGTCCCTTGCGGGTAGGCAAACTGCAAAGCATAATATATAAGCCCAACCACAATTTCGAAGACCCAAGGTGTCAAAACCGATATAAACAGCCATTTCTCCCTTTTAACACACATTTAGTCTTGACAAATGTTCTGTCAACACTCAAGTGGACTTCCGCAAACAGACCACTTGACATTTTGAAAACCGTGAAACATCATTTTGAAGCTAATCGATACCTTATCAGCTTCCGGTACACATCTGTCTGTTTTTGTCTTGGACCGTAGTACCCTTCATAGAAAAGCAATCGCGTCCTCGTAAACGTTAAGGGTCTGGAAGCACCCCCCGGGGGGCTGGTAAGGGCACTGCTATGTTTCTTGACACTGCCAGAAAAAGTACCCGCTGGCTGCCCTAATCCGGGACAGTCGTCGGGGGTGTTATAAGGGCAGCAAAAAGTGTAATTTAAAGCTGACTTAAGGTTTCGAATTAAAATGAAGGAGCGAGGGACGAGCCGGCAAATTCCGTGCGAATTTTTACGCAGTTTCTTAAGATATATTTCTAACTGTCGTCATAATGTTCAATGAATACCAATGGATGTTTAATTAAATGTAATATTTCATTCGAGGACAAAACTTGGTGATACTAATAGAGATTACTGATAAGAAACATTTAGTATGCTTTAAAAATATGACAGTATTTTAATTTGTATATACATATACTTATTAACTGATTAGATTTTTATATGAGTTCACAGAGTTCTATAAATATTGAACTCGTTACATACATGTCTATGAAGATAACATGAACACGATTATCAGCTGTCTGGTCACCTTAACCCAGAGTCTGCCTAGCTTGGAATTAGCTGACCGTGTTCGATGGCCTATAACTTAGTGATTTAAAATAATTATTACACTAGGCTATGAATGCAGCGAGGCACTGATATTTACAAATATTGATTTGATACATATGTATGTAACATCATGTCTGTAATCCCCAAAGGGGTAGGCAGAGAAGTGTAGTACACACGTTGCATCAGTTATGTTTAGGTCCTACCATGGAATGAGTAGTGAACCTGTTGCGACAGATCTTGCCATCGGGCATAAATCTACATTCCGAGCCACTACTAGACATTTCTATTAGAAAATCTAAATTAAAAAACCCAGTCATACCTACACAATCTGAAAATCGCTCTTTCAACCAATCATCCAACGAGGCAGTTGAATATACATATTTATAAATATTTTTAACTGTTTCCTAATCTAAAGTTTGTCTTGTGGAAAATACTAGGCAGTAAAAAATAAGTTCGCCTTTTATTATTCCTGCACATTTATGTATAAGATAAAACAAATAAAGTACCTATAGGTAACATATGATAAATTTTAAACCAATAGACTTAACGAGCTTTCTTATAAGTTTGCAGATTTGTCAATAATTTTATATACAGATCTAGATATCGCTGGCGGATTAAAAAGTTAAGCCGCGTTATAACGTGGCCATAACTGAACAAGGACGTCGAATGGTTTATTAATAGACATTGAGTTTCATATTCAAATGAGCGCGGTCCCAGCACGCGTGGTCGCGCTGCACAATACTGACTTATTGTAATGCCTCGATCTAAATCCCATTGTTCTACTTAAGGTATGTTCAGGAAATGGAATTTGTATGCGGACGGTTCGATACTAAGGTAGAAATGATGAGTAGGTGTACGATTCTTGGCTAATTGTTAATTTTTTTTGTCACATATCTTTATTATATACGCAAAGTGGCTGGCAGTGGTTGAATACGAGCTGAAGATCGAGCTCAGTGACGTAGTATTGGAAGGGCCTATGTTTAGCTGTGGACGATGACATGCTGATGCTGATGATGATTTTTATGGGTAATATTGACCGATTTGCATTTGATTGAATTATGTTGCAATGAAGATGCGATTTGTCTCTGTTCGACTAGAACTCATGATGAAATATATATATTTATGGATAGATTCGAAACTAGTCGTCTTAACCCGAAACACTACATGTGGGTTAGGACGATACATGATATACCGAACCATGCACATATGTGCTTACTTATACTTACAAAACATTCAATTGGTTGGTATTTCATCATCATCATATTTATCAGCGTATTTCCGCCCACGACTGGACACGTTGCGCATTCACGATTCGTGACGCGAAGAGAAATTTAAAATACCGTACTGTTTTTATTATAAGAAATCTAGAATAGAATAGAAATAGAAGAATGTAGAATAGAATAGAAAGCAGGAACTTATTAGCGTCCTATCACAGACCTCGTACTTCTGTAACTACTATTAAATACACATTGCTTACGTACATAAATACCTATACATAGCTATGTATATATGTACATACGTACTTTGTAAAAGTATGGTACAACTGGTAAATTATAATAACACCTCATAGAAAATTCTATTCGTAATTCACAAGTGACTTCGTAATAGAGTTCTTAAATTAAATATATCAAGTATTTTTATTATTAAAATGGTAACTTTGTAAATTTACTTAATAATGTATGGAGAGCTGGTAGAGTTCGTGTATTAATGTGTCCGGTCCGGCGTGGCAGAGTATTTATCGATCATATATCTGGAGTGCAAAAATAATATTTCACATTATTCAATTCTCCAGGCGCTAGGTAGGCGTGGTCAGAGGTAGGCGTGGCGGGTGGGCGGTCCCTCTGAGGCCTCCCAGAGCACTCAGCGGGTCCGTCGAGAGTTCAGCAACTTGTTTGCTGCTTATTGTTGAAATAACTCCAATATTAGTCATCTGTTCGGACATCTGCAAAGTGACGTATCACCAGATGAGTGTCGAGTTGGAAATGCAATGGTCTTGCCACGTTAATATCTGAGAAAAGCAATGAATATTCTAATGGAAATTGAATAGATTTAACTTTTTGTGGTACGAAAAATATCTACTTGTTAAACAGATTTAACCTAACCGAATGATGATAAGAACCTTTGTTTAACAACATCCATCAGTGACAAGAAAACACGCTTAGTTTGGATCACGATCCTTAAATGGAAACTCATTTTGGGCCCTTTCTTGCGTTTTGTCGTACTTTAGAAACTTTCCGCCATGAACATGAAATAAATTGTAATTAAACGACAAAGGGTGATAACTTTTCTTGTACTGACTACACGGAGAAGCAAAATTTAAATTTATTTTGTTTTTAACAATTTCATAAGTTCACGCCTTTACCATGTTTCCTAGACTTAAATGTTGTGCCTACTTTGTTTCTTAAGCAATTTAATGTATGCGTAGTTAAGCCGGTCATCCATTGACGAGTCATGAATAGGATTAAGTCTCACCAATAGTCAGTAATGGCTCCATGTATATAAAATTGGTGACAAACACGTCGAATGAAAGTTTTGCTAGCCGTCAATTAATCAGCACGAATAAGATATGATTTTTTTTTTTTTGCGCCCAGACAAAGGTGGAAAAGGGCTACCCTCATGCGGGAGGGAGGTGGTGAATGCCCTGCAA
>DWMG01002973.1:0-12482 GCA_018244855.1 Elbella merops
CAATCATATGTGTTGCTACCACTGAATAATACATTAAGCATCCAATATTTTCCTGTCACACACACACAGTTGCTTAATGCCACTCAGGATACAGGATGGGGAGGATGAAATTTTGCAAATCTTGCATTAGCTGTTGCTACTTCTCGCTAAAACATAAAAACCCATGTCCTTTATTTTTTTTTCTATGTACTTAACATACCCTTCATTAACAGCATGCCATTGTTATGGTAATATATTGTCTCAGTTATCTGATATTGCTATATGGTATACAAAAATCAAGTCTTTAAAACCTAGTGAGAACTTAATACTTTGTTAACAATTTATTTACAGATATGGTAAAAAATATGATTAGAAATCAAAACTTACTTTTCTAGTGAAATAATTTGATTGTCAGCTGTTCTGGAAGTTGCAACATCCCTAGAATTGTAAAGAATTTAACACCTAAATTATACTTCATTGTATAATAATTTGATGAATGAAACAGATATATAGGTAGGAAAACAAAAATACTAATAAATAAAGACATAAACATACTTATCTAAATATTGACTGGAAGCCATTGCAGTTCTTAGATTGGAGTAACTTGTCTTAGTATTTAAGGCACTTAGGGAAGTATTCCTGAAAATGAATACTTTGGGTTTAATACTACCAAAAATCATAATACAACACAGCTCACAAATCATAACACAGCTGCAATTTATTTTATATGTACTCGGTTGGATTGCCACATTGGTCAGGTAGTTGTTGGATAGTTGCAAGCGTGACTGCCGATCGAGGAGTCCTGAGTTCAAATAGCGGGTCGGGTACTATGTATTTAGAATTTCTGGTAATGTAATGAAAGCAGGCATGTTGTTTTGTTTTGTTTTTTCCAAGATTCCCAGAAAATCAAATACTCACTTATTACTACATCTATTACATCGGTTCAAGGATTGAAATGGGCTTCTTTTAAGGAATTGTTTTGCTGAACACAGCCTCATGTTCAGCTGCCGGATCTTCTCTGACAGGCATTGATTAGACCTCTGCAGTTCAGATATACTGTAATATTAAATGTTATAATACATTACTTTAACAAGAATGCACAAATATATTTTAAGTTATAAGTGAGAATTAAAATTGTAAATATTCTTATTGATCTATTAATTTAATCAAGTCAACTAGAAAAAAAAAATTAACTTAGTACTCAAATTGATTGCTGCCTTTTGTGAGCTGTATTAAATTGCTACTACTCAGACTGATTCTTGACTTTAATTCTTAGTACTCAGACATTGAAGTGTCTCTAATGACTACATCAAAGCATCTTTGATTAGAAGCACTCCACATTCTTGTTTTAATGATATTGTATGAGCATAATATACAGTGTCTGTTTACAATCTATATATAAAAAAGAGAATTTGTTGCAGATATTGGTTTTAGACTGCCAGTATTGTTTGTCATTACATGTATAATGAATGTAGAAGAAGCAAGGTAGCTCAGAAAAGATATTGACCAATTTGGCACTTGATGCTCTTTAACTAGCGCGTAACATACCTGAGTTGGAGATGTTGGTCATAGATTATAATCACATGTAATTAACAGTAGGAAACAAATTTGAGAATTTATGCATTATGTATGTCCAAAGTACAAATAGACCTACAATTCCACATCTGAAGCTACCATCTGTAGTACAGCTGGTTTCTTCTTTATGTTTAATTTTCATTTTTCATTGTGTACCACCAGCTATTCTTACCGTTCTTTTTGTTCATTAATAACTGCTTTTCTCCCACAACACTCGTTCGGTTCTTTTCCTAAATAAGTCTTTTGTACTGCTGATAACCTCTGGATCTTTGTTGACAACATTTTAATTTTATCATCTTGATTATTTATTGTTCTCTTTAAAACTAAGTTGTTTTCCAGTAGTGAAAAATATACATCTTCTAGCTCTTTTTTGTTCAGCTTTGATGGACAGACTCGACAAAATTCTGGAATGTTTATGAGAGTTCGAATTCATTAATTAAATATCACAACAATCAGATTGACTAGTGCAATTATATTACAACACTTCAGCATACATATAGATATATTAAATATCTTACAGGCCAAAGTGCTAACAGAGCCTAAATAAAGCTTTGTAAGGTCGTCATTTAGACCTACACTCTTGTATGACTAGTCTCGCTAGTACAATAATATGATTTACCATTTATTTCTCTAGTCCAGCAGTTCGTTAATTTTGATGTCGGTTGCTTATCGGTATTCAATAAAGACTATGTAAATAAACAAACGAACTTACCTTTCTCTGATCTAGCCGAGTGGTTTTTACAAAGACTTCCATAATCTTTATTATCGTTCATCGTATTTTTGTCCAATATTGTTAACATTTTAAATACTAAATTGTCGATTTATCACGATAACCATGTAAAAATCATACTGATTCTTTCCTTTTTTAATAATATCCTTACTCCGCATAATACGGATTTAATTCATATATTTAACTACATACTTTTCCGTCTGTCGCAAAATTTTACGAATATGCCGCCATAGCAACCATTGTTGTCTTATCATATGTAACTTAATGTCAATGTCAGATGAAATAGATAATCTATCACAAAATTTAATAGATACCAAAGCAGTGTGGTGCTGGATTAAAAAATCTAGAACTTATTATTTATTGCAAAACCCATCATCATAGCGCACAATATTATATACAAAACAGAACTATTTCCATTTATCTATTTTTATTGACATTATTACAACCGTTCTCTAACTGGAACACTTAAGCTTATTGTTCTCTAGCTATGAGATACGCACGATATGTAAACATATTCTTACAAATGTAACGATCGTGGGTAGTTTTATTTAAGCTGATTATGTATTGAAATTGTTGAAATTTTTTAAATGAAAACGAAATAATAATGCGTCAACAAGTTTTATTTTAATAAAACAATAAATCTTTTAACATCACATCAAATGTTTACGTACACTACAATATTTCTACACCACAGATACAATGGGTTATTCATTATAGTAATTATATTACAAAAAATATTTATTTATTTTATAATTGTATTTAAAGATAAATTAAAGTAATAAAACAACGTAAGCCTTAAATTATGTGCCAGTTACGGTATACATTATAGACAAGATAAAGATAATACACACTACATATTGTTTGGCCGAAACCCTATTTTCAACACACATCGAAATTTTAACTGAATATTTCATATCCGCTTTTACCAAAACATAAACATAACTGACTTTGAACAAGAATAAGAAAATATAAGATTTGTAAAATAATTAATGTCATTACCGTAAACTGATATAAACAGGCACATAGAAAGCAACCATTATAATAATTACAGCCATTAAAATGCCTTAAAACAAGCGAAAAACAAATAACTATCGGTTTAATAATAAATTAATATCTTTAAATGTAAAAAGAAAGATATAAATATTATCTTAAGTTGTAACATGCATTTTATTCAATATTACCTACACAATTGTATTACATTTTGTAGATAAATGGATATATAATATTTATAACATCTAGTCTAGACGAACAACTATGGTCAAATTTTCAAATCGTGTCTCATATAAGATTAAATTTTCAAAAATCTTTTATTGTCTCTTATTACGATGGTCATGATTCCACATTAAATATCGCTATACCTTTTCTAATCTATCATTACATAGATACTACCTAAATCGACTGCCTCAAGCATATAACTTTTTTAAATAAAAATACTTTATTTGCGCCGTCAATTTTATTAACAAATTCACAGAATTATTAAAGACATCGTTATGTTAACTATTTCAACTTTGTAATGCTCTGTATAATAAAACTTACTATGTTTTAAAATGCAGGATATCCGAATGTTTGTTTAGAATGTCTACTAATATTACTGTTTTTGAAATGTTATCATTGAAGTTTCGATAGTGTATAAGTCAAAAATGTCGACTTTACATGAAAGTAAAAAAAAACCATCAACAAATGCATATTTTGGTCATCATATACGATCGGTTAGTGTTTAAGATACATCGTTACCGATATCGGATCGGACAGTGTACAAACACTGTTAAGGCTATCCATCTATTTGTTTAAGATATTTAATTATTCATTGCTGAATAGAACGAGCGTTAAATAAACAAAGACGAAGACTTTTTGCGTTTAGTTGTTATAGGTAGCGTCGGCAAAAAAAGGCAACGGAAATGCATTGATTTTGTATGGAAAAGTAAGCATTGGGTCCTCAGAGTTCAATAGAATCGTCTGGAATCAACGTACCGCGAAGAAATTAACGGTTTCCTTATTTTTGTAATCAATTTGTGGTTATTCAGCGTGGCATTGAGTCTTGTGTCTAGAGTACAGATTTTCAAAAATATATTAATATTCTTACCGATAATTAAAGAACCGTCTTTTGAATTGAGTATTGAGTGTTGATGTAGATATATGTACTTATACATAGTAGTAGTAATTTGATTATTATACAATTAAAATTTAAAAGCTGTGTAACGTAGAATGCATTTACAAATGAAAAATAAACTATCAATACTGGAAGAAATATGACAGTAAGATTATCACAAATCAACTGCTTTGAACTTTAAATATAATCTAAGTATAACGTATGATGTACGATTTAAAAAAATCATAAAATATAGATTGCAAACACATAAAATAAATGCATTAAAAATATAGTTGAGATTAAATTAAAACAATTTAAATTATATACAAAACAAAAATTTTACTTATCAACGATCCCCGAGTAAAGTACCTACTCTACGAGTTCCTCGCGTTTATCGACACAAATTTACGTCACGGGGTAGATAGATTCGACAATACGTCGTCTGTGTAAATCGTTCACGGCAATCGTTGAAATATATTAAACAAACATTACATACTTGTAATTATTAGTTTTTGCAAAATAACACTTGGTATTAAAATATAACTATTAATTAAATCTAAAATTACTACCTAACAATTTAATACTGGGGTAGTACATATTTAAATAATATAATTTAAAAACTAAACAATTTTACTGATTACTTAATTTGATCAGCTATTCTTGCTTTGCTTTATAACCAGTGACATAAAAATGCTGACATCGTGACGTCTAAAAACATTTTCAAGCTTAATTCCATTCATAAGCAATAGCACGATATAAATATTTAATTAATATGAGCCAAAGCACAACTAACAACAAAAAAAACCTTAAAAATGAAATATAATTCGTAATTTTCTTAGAAGTTAATAAAGAAAACATTTCAATTAAAATTATAAGAATTATATTATTTTGACACATATATGGATGTATACGCCAAAAAATGCAACATTTGCAATTTTCATTTCAAATTGCATTTTCATTTGCTTTCATGCCTAACATACATGAGCTTAACCGATATATAATTTAACCATTTGTATACATCACTAGTATCGGCATAACTCATGTATGTATGAGTTTTATTTTCGGGATGACCCGACTAGTTTCGCACCAGTAGCAGGTCCTTCATAGCTCCCGCCGTGTGCAGCTAGGTCGTGGCTAAGACTGACGGCGTTTAATAGTTTAAAGAAATTAATACTTAACTTTGAACGTAAGTATCCAATCTATTCACAGCATGGGTAGGTAACTTTAAATTATTTATAAACTTATCAATAACAAAATAAACTTCATCATCATCAGCCTATTTCCGTCCAGTGCTGGACATAGGCCTCTCCAATGGCTTGCCACTGAGCTCGATCTTCAGCTCTTCGCATCTAATTGTTGTCAGCCACTTTGCGTATAAATAAACTACACCTCATTTATATCAGTTTAGTAATCACATTATAGTATTAAATTTTAACATACTATAAAATGTCAAATAGTACATCATCATCAAGCCTTTCATCGTTCCGCTGTTAGAAATGGATATCCTTTTAAAACAAGAAAGGTTAAGGGCCATAGTCTGCCACGCTGACCAAGACTAAGCAAGTACATATGTGTGTAATAAGCATTAATATTTTGACGTGTACTCCATTTAAGGCGGTTAAAAATATTCATATTTGGTTTTTTTATTTCCAATGCTATGAATATATAAAAATCATTGTAAGGGAAAACCAGTATCGTTTTAAATTTATTTTGTGCTAGGACACTTCCATTACCAAGACAGTCAAAAATATTTTTATTGAGACTAATTGTGAGCAAGAAGCTACATCCTCTTTGACTTCATTTCACCAGAGACAACAGGAAGTAACGAGCTCATAGAGAGTTACCTTACGCGTTTCCGAACGCCGTCACTTTTGCCGTTATCTTGCCAATGTTCGCTAATGTATAATAAGACAATTATTCATAGACATTAATTGTTTTCTGCGCGTGAGCTGGCCTAAACGAACCAACTAACGATTAGATATTTTTTTTTGAAAAATCGTTTTATTTTAAAATGTAAAATCGCTACAAATATCCACGTCGAGTAGTACATATATCCACTACGAATATAGAACAACTTTATTATACGAAAAATACTTTAGACGATTAATACTCATATATTTTGTATATTATATGTTTAAATGTGAATGTATTATATATTATTCACGTATAATTATTGTCTCGATTACAGAACACTCTAGAAGTGTTCGCGTCACACACAATATTCTACATAGTATCAACGACAATACTATTTAACACTATTTCTACCACGATTTTAGTGCATTAAAATTTTGGCCAAAACATGTATTTTGAAATTTAACCTAAGTGCAAATATTTGGAAAAATTTTATTAACTTTTTTGTAAACTATAAAAACCATCCGGTCAAACTCAATGTGGTTATACGAAATACAATGAACTAATAAAAAAATGTTTAATTTAATAAATAAAAGATTAAAAGAAGCCTAATAATACCACTGGTAGAAATAGGGTTAACGTTGAATTTGTTAAACATCAAGAATTTCTAAGAAATGGCACAATAACTACTGCCTGTAATATATAAAGACAGACAGACTTGAATTTGTATCAATATTATATAAAGCGAGCTTTAGATCACACTAACACGTTACGCTATAAATTTTTTTTCATTTTTCGTTTTATTTTTCCATATTTAGGTACACATATTTGCTAACGTCGTAGCCGGTGAAATTGCTTTTTTTGCCTACCCGCACGGGAATTAGGCGTGACAATATGTACGTTTATACACGTATTTGTCTACAGAAACAGGTATCACTGAAGTAGTCACATAAAATTACCTCCATAAAATGCAGGTAAGTAGGTAGGCAGACACTAGTTAGTCAATCATTTATTTCTACCTCTGCCGTCGTTTTCATGCCGGGTAACAATAATACATACATAATATTAGCACTCCTTTGAAAAATAAAGATAATAATAACATACTAACAGATCAACACATCACACAATTATAATAGTTAATAAATATATTATTAAATCCACACAATTCACATAGGCCTTTATAGAGAAAAGCCGCACAGCGTACAGCGACGATATTTTTGTGCAGACATGGCAACACGGCGACACGTCGTGGTACAGACACGACGGAACACATTTGTGCGGACATGCCGACCCCTCGTGATACAGACAAGTCGACACATCGTTGTGCAGACACGTCGACACATCGTGCAGTATCAAATCACAGTGTGAAGTAAAATCAATACACTATAAATATTGTAAGAATGGTTCGAATGGAGCGGTTTGTGGATAAGTGTATAATGATTAAAGTATAAGATTTTACGCAGTGACACACAGCAGATACTTCAGTTATCAGAGGGGTTGGCAGCTAAATGTTAAATTTTTTTCTAGACGTGCAACCACCTTCAAACAATATTAATCCAAACAATAAATTATATTAAATTTATTATTTAATTTCTAGAACATTCCATTTGTTGAAAGATCGCATTGTATTGTACAGTCCCAATGACTTATTCCTCTACATAATCTAACATTGTTATTTGGACATTTTCAAAGTAAAAAAAACAGTTTTAAGCATTTAAATCTATGATTGGGTAGATTATTATTATTTATTATAAAGTCATTTATAAATGTCTAAAATGTTTATTTCTAAATGCTTAAATTAAACAAGTAACTCAAAAAATATCTTTGGATGTACATCAAAAGTGTAACATTTCGTTCATTACCGACCCGATACCAATTACTATTATGTGTGATGTCACACAAGCTTACTCCATTTCTACTTCCGATACGAACCATTCCCATTCCCGATACGAACATAAACCCTTAAAATAACAAAATACATAATATTGTCAGGCGAGGCGAGAACTATTGAAATGGACAAATCATTCAACATTTCGTTCACTGAACAGATCACGAGCCGTAAACTGAGTTGAGCTAAACTGACCTCTGTTATGTAAGGGATAAGGTCTATCCTTTAGCTTGGGCGGCCTGGCGGCGCAGGTCGGAGCGGATGGCCGCGGTGATGGCGGTGCCCAGAGCCAGCAGCGCGCAGAGGGTCAGGTTGGCCCAGCGGTCGCCAACAGCCTCCAACATTTGCTCGTACATAAGCGTCAACACTATGCCGAATACCTGTATTTTAAACCACATTTAAAAATATCAGAATTAAGTAATAATTCACATTTAAAACTCACTCTCTTACTAATTAAGTAAAAATTCTATCACTATGACTGCACTATTACTCTTAACTCATGGAAGGCATTATCCTCCTATGATGATCCACCTCATAAAATTATCAAAAAACATAGACACTTCCTTGGTGGATACTAAACATATTAATAATTAAAATACTTTATCTAAGTATGCCAATAACTATTACTATTTATAAAATATTCTAGACTTATAGAAAATTCATCATAAAAATTTTAATCACCTGTACAACAGCGTTCAGAATCCCCGATGTAGTCCCCTCCGGTTCTGGATATGTCACTTCGGAAGCGAATTCAAATCCAACGGGTAAGTAGCCGGTCATGAAGAAACTGAAAGATTTTATTTTAAACTTAATAAAAGCTGTAACGCGAAAATCTTCAATAATTCCACAAAATATGCCACATTTAAAATATGAATCGGAATCAGATTACTCCGTTATAAACGACACGTTATAAATGAATCTGAGAACAAGTTTAATGGAAAATGAAGAACAAAAATTCAAGACAGAACAAAACAAGTGACGCGAAGAACAAGTTTAACAGAAAATGAAGAATAAAGGTGGAAGAAGATTGAGTAAAGCGATGAACAAAAATAGACATTGAAGGATTAAAGTTTAAAAAAGCAGAAGCCTCAAAAGTAATACACACCCAAGGATAATACTGCTGAAGTAGACCACAGCGATGACGCCGCAGTCGAGGGTGAAGGTGAAGATGACCATGCCGATAACGGAGGCGGCGTATACCGCGAGCGTGGTCTCCTTGAATCGGTGGGTTTTGTCCAGCACCAGGCCGCACACCACCGAGCCCGCCATGCCGGCTACCACGATCACGAGGCCGATGCGACCTGCGTCGGCGTTAGCGCCCTAAAAACAAAATTTCGAATTCTTAAAACGCCTTTGTGACAAAGGCCCATTGTAAAGGTCTATTTTAATGTAAACAATAATAATGGCTAGGGATTGCACGTGTATGATAATATGATTTTAACTTAAACAAAGCCTGTACTATTTGAAGAAGACATATGATAAAAATTCGTTTGTAAATACACATCTGTATGTACACATGCAAACGAAATAATAACTGTACTAATCATATGTGGACAAATATTAGCTCTGGATGGGACTCAAACCCACAAACCCCGGTTGAGCAGTCAAGATCAGCAACTATCGGAACGATTCGTCACTTAGTGTGAAGCAATTTTTTAATATGAACATAATTTGAAGGTATTGTAACGCAAATTTAGGGTCGACATTACTGCTTGACTTGACGAGCATTTTTTAATATTTTGGAAAGAACATAGTGAAACAATCACTCTAGTCAGATATTCGCATCATTCTACTATTTCGCTTTAAACTCACAAGACCAGGTAGAATATTTTACAGGCAGGAAGAAATTGAGTATTTAATTATAATAATACCTAAAGAAAAATAGATAATTAACAATTGCATGGGTGTAAAGGGTTCCAACCACAATCTGAGGAACCCAAGCCAACCTCACCTGCACGTGGAACACCCTGCTATAACAGACGAGGCTCTGGCGACCGGCTGATTGCGGTATAGCACAGCCTAAATAGACACGGCTACATGCCCTGGCCACCGACGGGCAGCAGCGTCGGCGGTGCGAAAAGTCGTGCCCTGCGATCTCCAACCCGCATGCCCAGCGTGGAGATTACGGGCATAAACCCCCCGTTTGGGGGAGGCCTATGTCCAGCAGTGGACTAAGATAGGCTGATGATGATGATGATGATTCGGAAATATTATTTAAATGTCAATATAAATGTGTATCTCGAGAAACAGAGGAGCATCGATTAAAATATTCAAAGAATTTAACAGAAGCATTGATTGTAAACGATGTTTTATAAGTTTCAATAAACACTGTCCAGGCTAGAGACGAGCCGGACGGCTCCTGTCGAGATTCGCCGACCGCTGAACAGAACAGAGACGGACGACAGAGGCATAGCAATGCGTCCTCTGAAGTGAGTGGAAGAAGCAAGAGTTCCACTCCTGTGAGTATTTAACATTACTTCTGTGCTAAAAATTAAAATGGATATAATTCAATTAGCTGGTTATGCCTTTGGCGCTCATAAAAGATATAATCGATTAATGTAAAATTTTAAATGGCAATAATATTATTTGCAATGCAATTTACAGTAGAGAGAGAGTGAGAGTCAGTTATTTAACAACTCTCAGTAGCGGTCTACGTCAAAAATTTACAGTAATTAGATAGACAGACTCATATAGATTATAGAGACAGATAGATTATTTAAAAGACAAGCTGTATTTCGTAGTGTGTATCGACAAAGCCATTCGGGTATATTATAGGAGAGCGTATGTCCGCAGATCCGCAGCGTGGAGCTGTCGGAGTGGCGCGTGGCGGGCGCGCGCGTGTACCGCGACTGGGCGGCGCACGCGCACGCGCACCCGCCCGCCTGCGCGCGCATGCCGCTCTCGCACCACGCGCACCACGCGCACCACGCGCACCACGCCCCGCCGCGTGAGTACATACACACGCGCACACACGCATACACGCACACACACTAGCACGCACACGCGCGTCATCACAAACAGTGCCCACCCGTTACATACGCTAACCGACCGTTAGGCTAATTCCTGTTTGATATTTCATATAAGAGTTTTGGTACTCAGTGCTTTCTATAAATCCCTAAGGAACCTGGCGTATTGATATAATATAATAAATAATAAAGACACTTAATACTCGTTAAGGATTTAAACGGGTAATATAAAAATAAAATAAAACCAATTAGCACTTATAATTGTAAATGGAATTTATTTACCTTCATCATAAATATAATATCATCTACAAGTTGTGTTTGCTGACGTTTTTTTTCTTACAACAATTGCAATTATGTGAATGATTTAACAATCTAAAACCAACTTTCTGTTAACGTTTAATCAAACGAATGGTAAAAATGTATAACATAATGGTTGTACTGTTATATTTAATGGTATACCATGATAAAAACATTTAAAATAAAAACGGTTCCAGCAGGGGACAAAATTCGAAGGCAATGCATTTAATTGTACGCTTTAACGATAATTTTAACGATAACTAAATAACGATTGTTTTAATGTCATAGAATATTTATCTGTAGACTATTATGTGACTGATGTGGACAGTATGAACATAGAGCATAAAGGGCATAAGCAGGTTCCTTTCCTAGTATATATAAATGATGAATCTAAAGGACTGTATCGATATGACTAGGTGTCAATAATGTATGTGTGTCAGTTGAACCGTGTATGTGTCACAAGGTCGCGTCGCCACGACACGTCGATGGACATCCGCTACGCCTTTTGTTTATATTAATACATTGTATTGTACACACATACAACATACACATACAGACAAATATTTCTCATAGTAACACTATTGTAAATTGTTAGAGAATAGATGAGCATCAAGATGGCAATTTTGTTAAGGAAACCCCGATATTTATTCAATCAGAGACCAGCATACTAAATTAATTACCGAGCAACCATATCTTAATTCATTATAAATGTACCGGCTTAACTCACGTGCATTTTTCGAGATGGCCCGACTAGTTTCGGACCTATACGAAGACATTCCTCATCAGCTCCCACCGCTTGCGACTAGGTCGCAGCGGAAACTGCTAGTCTGAATTACTGAGTCAGCATGAAATAATTTCACGCAAAGACTGCATATTAAATTAATTCGTTTTGCAAGGGATTGTATCCTACGTGATATATCTTCCTTCAGGATTGGTTAGGTTAGGTTGGAACGTACATAAATAATAAGTAGTTAGGAGCTGAAATAGTTTGAAATGCTTATAACTACACTTGAGAGCAAAGAAATCGCATACCTCTTTGTTTCTACATATTTTGTCAAATTCCTTTCCAAGTATCACTACTATGAATGAAGTTGTTTATGTACAAAT
>DWMG01002974.1:0-12481 GCA_018244855.1 Elbella merops
GCGCCAGTTCTCACTATAAACGGTGATAACACTCACGAAGATAAAGACAAATACTATAAAGCGGGAAGTTCCATAAAATTGTCCTGCGTTATTGCAGATGAATATATATACACCTTAAAAGCTAAGACAGCAACAACTGTAGTTACCAAACCACCAACAACGACTACAGCTGTAACTACAACGACAGCGGAGCCAACGACAAGAATGAGCACAATATTCAATAGAGTAGATTTAATGCTAAATAAAAGTTGGAGCGTTGAAACCACAACGATCACATCAACAGTTAGTATAAGCGCAACTACTAAGAGTACTGTGGAAATGAAAAGCACAACGGCCATTACGACTTTGCAGCCGGTAACACAGCCAGTAGTTAACAACGTGTATGGGCTGTCGTGGAAAAAGGACGGAAAAGACTTTAATAGCGTTACGTGGCTCAACTTGAGGTAAGAATTAAACTACTCCATTTTAATGATTTCCTTCGAGGATCAGCGTAATTTAAGTTTTTATAAAAACAATATTCTTCTTAATATGACATGTACTCATCAAAAGAGCACTAGTCAGTGCCTTACAACTGCTTTATCTAATTTCCGTCAAAAATATAAACATCTCTCTGATCACATCACTCATGAATATTTATACTTACAAATAAGGTCTTTGGGATATATTATTCGATAATAATATTTATTGTTTGAATATACAAGGGACTATATCCAATTCAGTTCTTTCACTAGAACTAGACATTCTATTAAATTTATATATTTATATGTATTTAATATATTGACTAAAACCTCAAAAACAATTGGGACAGCGGTTTTTCTTAAGGACATTTCCGATAGTCAGAAAACAGGTCACGTGTACACTTTATTGGTTTCCTTGTTATCAAATCAGCAAGTATCGCCTAGGGCTGTAGAACCACGCATCTTTATTTATAGCGGGTACAGACATCCCCTCGTGTAAAGTGTTTGAGGATTATTGGGATATCACTAGTACCCGAGCCTATTCTGAGGATATTAAAGACATTATTATAATCCCGTGGCAAATAGTTTTGGTGTGGCTACAAATGTTTTCTTCACATTCGTATTTTTAGTACGACAATAAGCCAATATAATAAAGAGATGAAATTTTAAAAACTCAATAAATATTTTGTAGGTTAGGATGAGTTAATATTAGTAGGTATTCGTTTTATTATGGGAATTAGTAACCATTTACCGTCGTTTCGTACCATCACGTCAAGTTTCCTAGAAAAGGATATAATTAGTGGTTATGCGAGATACATAATGTGAATTTATTATATTAATATGTCGTCTGTCAAGTTTATAACGTGACATCGCCAAAGTTTGCGGTTAATTATGTTCGGTTGCTAACCGCAATTACAATTGCAGCGCCACAATCAGCGTGACATCAGCGTCACAGAATGACAGTGGGACATATACGTGTCACCTGCTCAACCATTCTCAGGTCATCGTCTACGTTCATGTACTGACTGGTAAGTTTCGTGTTTAACTTATGAATCCTAAAATCGCAATTCATTTACGGTTGGTTATATAATTCAAAATATTCGAATAACGAGTGGCGTACAAAAATAGGGAATGTATGTATAATAAATGTAATAAATTTAATTTGAAATACTTCGCCGGTTTTTTGTGCATGAGCTAAAATTAGTAAAATATATATAACTAGTGAAAAACTAGTCTTACAGAAATAGTTAATAGCCAATATTTCTTAAGAGTGTTATTACTACGTTATACTTTGACAAAGACGCATTTAAGTCGAATCTTTTGTATTTTATATTAAGAAACATGAATGAAGACATTTTTATTCTAGCAACTGAAACGCCGTTGAGGAAATTCAGTCTAATGTATTTGCATAACTCCGTTTCATTACGTTCCGCCGGACAGACATTCGGGCGATAAATATGAGTTTCATACATTTGGAATGAGGAATGTTTTCTGTTAGGAAGTAAAAGAAGGATATTCAGTAACAACAATGGGTCATAGGTATACATTGCTTGTAATTCATGGGACAATTTACAATTGAAGTACCTCTTCAGCACAGGCACTACTCCGCTCTGTTATTACTGCTAAATTATCATTGACCAATAGGCAAATTGTCCTCCGTTATTAGACTTACAGTGATTCATACTTTAATATATTTTTGAGTCTTAATACATTTAAAGGTTTGACCGATAAGTTTTAAGTATCACGAAGTTTCACATGATCTAGGAAAGAATGAAATTGTAATTTTTCCTAACGCCTACTAATTGAATCCGTTTATTTCAAGGTGAGAACCAAGCGGCCGTTCACCACGACACCTCGAACAAAGGGCCACTGTTTTGGCACGCACAACGTTTATTTTTAATTCTATTGGCGGCACTTTTGTCATTTTTTACTTGAAATGTGTAGCTGTGTGTACATAGGCTTATAAAATTCGTGGCACCAAATCGTATTACAACTGTGGTACCTGATTTTGCGATGTGCAAACGTATGTAACAATTTGTGGACATAGGAGCCGCAGCGTCGAACAACATTACTTGTAAATGTTAAAAAATATTTTTTAAGAATAGTCAATCGCTTACAACATTCATGGCGAATATTTCTCAAGGTCATAAATAATGAAACGTTTTATTTCATATTTGGTCCGACTCCGACGTGCAGCGAAATGTTGACCAACAAAATTTAAATTAATCACGAATGATAGATTGGTTGGAAACGATCGCATCACGAAAATATTTTTCGCTCGTGACGTATTTGCTCGGTGATTTAACTAGTCACTAGATCCGATTACATTGGACCAAAAAGTAATTTCCAGAATAAATAGGAACCAATTAAAATGTCTACCTGAAATATCGCTGACTTCAGTCTAAAATTGTATGTAGCTTTCCTTTCTGTATTATATAACTTCGGATAGGATCTTACCCTTTTCCATTCTTAAATTGGAATATTTATATATAACGACCATTTTACAAGTTATTGATTAGCATGTTAAAGAAATCTGATATTATATATAAAATTGTAACAGGCTGCTGTCAAGCAACTCATGCATTTTAAATTGATGTTTAAAATGGAAAAACGAAAGCTACGTTCACAATGACAAACTATTTATTTGTAGGAAAATGTACCTATATATCCCAAGATGCATTTTATTTCAATTCCCAGGATAAATATGGAAGACGCGATCATTTATAATAGCTTATAAATTATAAAGTATTCGTAAAAACGTTAGACTTAAGTGTACGTCATAATGTTAAGCGTTAAAGATTCATTAATGAAATATGTACACTGTACATAATAATGATCATTATTTATCATTGTCATTATTATATTAAACCATGATATACATATATTAGAATGTACACGTAACCTTGTCATATGTTAGGTTAATCCATTTGTCGCTGTATTTAATACGATTTGTACAGATAAGTATTGTGTTTTTGTTTTCGAAAAATAGACATTTCGGTTTGAATTTATTGTAAAATATATGTATCTAGGTTTTACAAAGGGCAAAGCCATATTATACCTACTTTAAGATATTTTATATGTTGTTGCACTTTTTTGTTATAATACACCAATTTCTTATCTGTATACAGAAACTATGATTAATGTAAAACTACAAATAAACATACTACATACTTAAATACATAGTTCGTTTCATTTCTAAAAACTTTTTAACTATTTTCTAATAATTTTATAACTACTTTTAGTGGAAATGAGGAATTATGAGAATCTTTATTAGGTACAGGGAGTTTCATTTGATGTATGTTTTAAAACCTCCAACCACAAAATTATTATGGTTTTTACTGGAGCGAATAATATACAAGTATTTTCTATATTTCCATTATCTTGTTAACAGGTCAATCATGGGAGTGTACTATACTACGGAGAAATACATGCATGATGTTATACACTACGTTACATTTTTAGTCACTCTGGTCAAAGGACAACATCATCAAACATCTTCATAGTCGCGCTCTTGGAAATGTCTCTTGTCTTCTTCCAGAATGACAAAGTTAAAGGCCATAATCCGCCACGCTGAAGACAGCCTATTTTCATATATCGGAAACAAGACTTGATATTAATAATTAAATAAATAATAAAAAAAATAATCGACCCATTATAATTCCACTGTTGGAATATGGGCTCATATTGAGAGGGTTAAGCCCATAGTCTACCACGCTGGCCAAGTGCGGGTTGGCATACTCCACACACCTTAGAATTTTTTTTTTCCTAAGATGTGTAGATTTCCTCACGATGTTTTCCTTCACCGTTAGCAAGTGATATTTATATTTAATACGCACTTTTGTAAAGAGAGTTTGTTAAATACCCTTTTTCTAATCATTATTTATACATACGTAACAGTGTACATTTCTTTTATTAGTACAGTACTTCACTTTTGACCACGTGTCTCCTGTCAGAATGAGAAGGGTAAGCCCATAGTCTGTCTCGCTGACCAAGGTCGCCTTGAGGAATTTCACCCACGTTAAAGAAAAATATGGACATCTTTAGGGCGTGCAGGTTTTCTCACGATGTTTAATTCATCTTTGCTCTGCGTACATATAAGTATGTATTAGAAAACATTATGTTCTAAAGTCAGAAATGCGTGGCAGAAGTGTGAACAGTAAATAACAAAATCGAAACTAAAATTTGTAGCGTTACACCGTTACCACGTTTTCAGTTTTGATTTATTACATTTAATGGAATCTAAAATATTGAGATTCGATTTCTTCTTAGATTTTCCACCTTCAATATTACATCTAACCACCAGTATCGTGGAAATTCCAATATTATATTATGGATTCATTTTTAAATTAAATTGGCCTTGACCTCACTCTATCTGAGAGGAAATCTGCGGCCAACAGTGTACCGAGAAAAGGCTTAATGATGATGATGATAGATTAGATTGAGAATAAAAAAACGTAACGTCACGCCCGTAATCCCCGAAGGAGTAGGCAGAGGAGCGCTAACACTCCCACGTTTCACCTATTACGTTTAAAACGAACATTTTGGTTAATAAATAATTATTCTTATCTATTTGTATAGCTAATTATTCTCAATTTACATACAAATAATAACAATAATATCATTAACGACATATACATTACACATATACATGCTAATTCTGCATTGTAACTGCGATTATTATAAATATTAGAACCATGATAAGGGCATCTCAAATCATTGGAAAATCCCTTATAATATGTACATTTCTTCAGGTGTTTTACGTATTCTTATAAACCTTTGACCTTTCGATATCATGCTTCGCTTTCATGTAGAAAATGGGGAACACGACCGGCGACGCGGAAAATCTATTATACTGCTGAGTTCAGAGAATAACAAAGAAGAATTGCTCTGTGATGTTTCTATCAAACACTACAAGTTCTCCGGATGGACAGATTTAACTGTATAGATGAGCTTAAATAGATGTTATATACTAATATCTGCTAATATATAAAACCTTCTGCCAACCCGCACTTGGCCAGCGTGGCAGACTATGGTCTTAACCCTCTAAATATGAGTGGAGACCCATATTCCAACAGTGGAATTACAATGGGTCGATTATTATTATTATATTATTATATATAAAACCTAACGCTAACGCTAAATAATAAATAAGTATTAAAAGTAATTTAATTGGTGTTTTCACATGAAGTGTATAATAGAGTAGAAACGATCATACAGTGTAATGTATAATAAATTTAAAACAAGATTTTCTGTTTAAATTTCAAAAAACGACAACAGGATCCTTCAGGTAAAACATTATATTTCATTTCTCTCACGAATCTTCAATCTACAAATGTATCGTGTTAAACTCGGATCTTTTAAATGACCGCTGTGTCCCGAAAAGCATAATCGTACATTTATATCAACGAGGCCATAGGAATTTATTTGCCAACGTTGCGATAACTGAAACACGACACTTTAAAAATTAAATACCGCGCTTTTGTCGAGTTTACACTCAAACAATACGAAAATATTTTCAACGTATCGACTTTTCATATTGTTCGAGTATTTACTATAGTAAAAATTGTTTCAGTTCAAAGTTTTATTCGTGTGATATCAATTGTTCGAAAAACAAAGCGTATATCATGGGCATTTATATCAGTATGAACGGAACATATTCGAAAATAAAAAACTTGTCCATAATCCATATACAGCGTCCATAACAATATTATGTGAAGTACGCGGATGAAAAAAAACCGAATGCATTAAGGACTGTACTCGATTTTTTTTTTAATGATATTCTCAGTTTGGAGTTTGAACTCATGCCCAGTATATGGCAATAGGCTTACCCCTTATTCTATAGTGAGACATAAACGTTAATGGTAAATCGTGGGTGTGTACTACACTCTTCGACCTACCCCTTCTGGTAGATCAAGGCGTAATATAACGTGTTTATTCGGAAACATTCCATCATTACTTTTATCACTATATACCTCATTTGAATGCATCACGCTAAACATATCGACGAGTGGGCGCAGACTTGAGACATGAAACGCAAAACTGGGTAAATAGAACATGACTTTGTAGAGTGTTTCTACCTCGATTCCCGAGGGTAACAAATATTTGTATGAGGCACGAATATTTGCCAAGTTTTAGGTATGCTTGAATGTATCTGTACAAGGGCTCTTAATTAACTTGACGTCTCATTATAATAACGCAACTATTTCGGCTTAAATTTTTATCTCAACCAACGATTAAATTATATTATTTAATTGTATTAAGTAATTGTATTTAATGTATTTGTCAGTTTAATAAATTGTATTAATTGAAACCAATTGACAGAGAATTAATTTATGTAGGTCAATTTAAAGCAGGTCACAGCGGGCGAATGAGATCAGCAAAGAATAGAGATTTTGAGGACCTACATATGTCAATAAGTGGAAAATAGAGTCTACTATGATGATGATGAATAATGATATATTGTTGGTACATTGGTATCATACAATATTATAGGAATTGCTTCTAAATAACACTCAGTACACCAATATTCCAATTTGAAGAACCGTTTTCAAAATTAAATATTTAGGAGTATTCTCTACGAAATATACGGGTACCATACACTATTTTAAACTCGAACTAATAGGTTCTTTATTTTTACACATTATGATCAGGTATAAGCCTGATTTCGATTATTTATTTTTAACCTATTAAACTAAATTGCAAATAACGTCACTTTAAAATATATTGCAACGCAGATGTTCCCAAGACTCGTACTTTATCAAAGGATCTCTATTCAAAAAGCACGCTAACAAGATAAAATCAATTCTTCAGTGACTTCCATATTTTACGCTCAATAGAGACTTACTCAATAGAGACTTTTAAAATATTTTCTGGTTAAGGCCATAGTCTACCCGTATTGGGCCAGCGTGGCAGACTATGGCCTTAACCCTCTCAATATGAGAGGAGACCCATATTCCAATAGTGGAATTATAATGGGTCGATGTGTGCCTGGTCCTTTTACAAATCCCGCTTGTTCAGGAGCAATTTAGCGTGCGAGGTAAGCTTGCAGCCGTGTGTCGAGGATAAAGCAACACCTTATTTGCATGGGATATGAGACATATGAGTCTGTAGTTATTACATTAATACGTAGTTGACCCTTTCCTGTATAATGGTATGAATATAGATTGGGACCAGTCGTCTAGCCATATGCCACTTTCCCATATTTTGCAACATATGTTAAACAAGAAGTCTACTCCAGTCTCTTCCATAGCCTTAAATATCTCGATTGGGATCTCATCTATCCCAGTTGCCTTATTGAGTTTAAGGTGTCGGATTGCCGCTCGTACCCCATCTCGCAAGATACTCGGTTCTTGATCAATGCTATGATTTAAGTTGTACGTGTCGCTTGATGTGGTAGTATTAAAGAAGAAAGAATTGCAATATTCCTTCCAAGCATTCACTATGTCTTTAATCTCGGTTACGGTTACAGCTGAAGCGTTCTCTATAGACCATGTCTTGGGTTTGAATTGTTTCGTAATATGACGCACCTTGTCGTGGAGATCCTTGGTCTGTAGTTTATCAGAGTGCTTTTCCAACTCTTCACATATGTTGCCAAAGCGTCGTTACGATCTCGCCTACATGCAGCTTGTATGGCAGACTTTTTGGCTTTCAGCTCGGCATCCGTTGCACCTCTGGCTTTTATTATTCGACGCTCATCTACTAATTGTCAAGTTTCTGCAGTCATCCAATGTTGCCGTTTTGCTGAGATTTTCTTTGACTGCGTTTCTGTAATCTCATCGATGACGCATTTCTTCGCAGATATCCACAGAAAGTTAGAATCTTTGCTGTCAATTTCTGCTCGCCAAGTAGAATGTTTGTTTCTGATTGATGTTTTGAGATCGCTCCTATCAGTCACTTGCATTCGTCCAGGTGCTTTTGTTCCTCTTGCGTTCTGCAATTTCAGGATTAGTTTGCCGATATGTAATTGACACACAGATGCATATATACATACACACACACTCACACACGCGCGCGCACAAACACGCTCACACACACAAAAACGCACACACACATATATATATATACATGTCTTTTGGCGCAATGGTCATATTTATAGAAAATATATAATCCAACCTAACAAAACTTATTACCTTATGCGAATACGGCTTTTAATTATATACATACCTATATTACATATCATATACTCAAGTATTTTACGCATACACTTCTTTACCAAATGTTAATAAGACATAATTAAGGAAAAAATAAAAAAAAATTCTTGAATTGAAAAAATGAAATTTTTATAACAAATTACATTGTCTTCCGGGCAACATTTCCAGTTAATCTGATCAAAATGTATCATTAGATTCGAACAGTAGACGAATAATACGAAACCACAACGGTTCCATATGGTCAGAGGTAGTTCCACTGGGAAATGTTGAAACGTTTCCATTCCTTTTTATTATATATTCTACACGAGTGTCAAGATTATGCAATTCAGTGCATTTATTACATTTTAATTACCATTAACATATGTTTTTATTGCTATGTTTATTTAACTATAAACTATATTATATGCCATAATTTTATTACTTTTTATTGCATTTATTAATATATGAACATTAGGTATTATTTAAAATAATATATATTTAAATTATCACGCAATAAATACGTATCACGAAAATCTTTTTAAAATTCTATCATGGAATTCTAAATTTAAAATAAAACCGGAAATGCATGGTTAGAGTCCAATCTGAAGCGATTATTATCTACTATCGTGTACAACGAACAATGGAAACCGCGGCCCAAACCGCACTCTGTCGCGGTCGCGGCCAGCACGAACATCCACCAGCTGGACCACTAATGGTTTTATTTCCTTACTTCCTTACCGTTTACTATACACCAACGATTTTACGATATAGCTTGCCGTAAAAATTAAAATCTATTATAAAACTAAATGACACTATTCGTGGCCGATCGTAAATGTCATGGCCGGCAGTGACCATTTCTGACTGCCCCTGCTTGTTTACTTGTCTTATTTATTATTAATTGCCACTAATTTTACTGACTAGAAAGTTATTGGCTGCTATGTACTTCAATTTGTATATTTCGATATTAAAATCGAATTTATTCTAAAAATTATATTTTAAACGGTAAGATCTAATTGAAATTTAATCTAGGGCGATTTTTAGATAAATGCGTTTATTTATTATTATAGCCAGTTTAATAAAACGATATATTATCCCATTGTCTATCTTCACCAGTGTGGAAATGCCCTAAACCAAAACCGCACGCAGCGGAGCGCGCCACAGGCCACTCGGACACCAAAAACTGTAAAACTAAATGCATTTTACGATTCTATTATTAAACGACTCCCTTCCTTATTACACGAAAACGTTATGTCGTATAGACTTATAGCTGTTGAAGCTGAATAGCTAAGTATTATAATATAATCAATCAGATTTTATTGGCGTAGTATAGCTCCGCGGTACTCGCATAATTAGTATGGCAACTGTTCTGCCAAACGTATTCGTTTATAAAATGTTGTATTAAGATTGTTGAGAATAAATTTAACTGTACAATATACGCCGTTGAAATAAATAAATATATGTCAATTTCAGACGGGTTTTTTAAATACGTATAGTTTTTAGATAGTATTTTTGGTTGATCCCATTTTAATCCAAAGTTTAATGATTATTATTCTAATATATTATTAAATTATTACACCTTCATACAGAGAATATTTTTCAGTAACACCAATAATAAATTTTACTGTAAAATTGGTTAAAGAAAAAAAGGGTACTTGGAACTTAGTCAATTATTGTGACAATTGTATAATAATATCTGAAATGAAATATTCATTGGTATATACCATTGCATCTAATTGTAAGAAAGAGAAACCATGACTCGATCGCGATAATTCAATTGTTTTCGGTAGTTTTAATTAATTCGGAGGTGTCATTTCCCGAATGTTCTCAATGCTGAAATTCGGTCGGACCTTCAATTAGGTCGGTCCAATGACACTCGAGTGTTTGAACTTATGTAGGTATGTCACACAAGTGTCAAGTCCGTTTTCGGTTCGTTTGTAATTTGATATAGATGTCAAGGCACTACGTTGCCCAACGTCCTTGTCGGGCGATATTTATGTCAATTTGTTGATGTTAATGTTAAGGCGATGATGTTACTGTTAATGACACGTTGTTTTTATGTTTATTTCATTTAATTGTTATAATTTCGTACGATTGGTGATCGTTCTAAATATAGCTATTAAATTTTGATAGTGAATTTTGTTTAGTCATATTTTTGTTTCGTTCAGTACTGGTCGTACATGAATGTGTGAAAAAATATCCAGTTTTTAACCGACATACTCAATAGTATATGTAGACTTTCAATGGTGTTGATTGATTTATGGCGGACTCTTTGCATTATAATAAAATTTGGGAGAAGTATATATAACTAACGATTTTTCATACCAAAATTTGTGAATGTTTTTCAAATCATTCAACCGTCAGATACGCTTTTATAACACGGTGAAACAGACTAGACAGCCTTGAACTTTCAAATGAATACGCCGAGTGTCCCTACTACGTGCGATACAGCGCATGTATGCTAAGAAATTTAATTACACCATTGACATGTACATTTGTATTCAATACGCACGCAAAATGGCGACCGCACTTGAAAATATTAACATAAATTGATTTTATGCCCGTTTAAGTCCGAACGATTGTTATTACATTACTGTAGCCGACATTCTTGTAAAATAAATAATAAAAAATAGCTTTTAATATTTTATTGCCGCTATTTATGTTTAGTCATATTTATGTTAATTGATAAAAATGTATGACAACTTTTCTAAATTACAAAACACGTCACTATTTACAGCATTAGTTACAAAATACCGAATTTGTTATAAACTGGGGACGAAGTTATGAAATGGCGATCTAAACAAAAGGGACGTCGTATGAACTTGTCCACTTACATCGTGCGTCGGGCGCGATTTCACTCAAACATAAACAAAAGTTAATAAAGTTTGACATTGAGCTACGACACAAAGCATGTTTTTGCCCCAAGTTCCATCAGATCTCATTTATATCTTGGACAAAGTTTCAGATAAAACAGATAAACGTCCCCCGTAATTTAAAGTTAAATTTGATCTTAGTTCAACACGCCTAACCGTCTTTAAGTGTAAAGTTTCATTCCAACTAATAGTCTGAATGGTCAATAAACTCTTTAAGTTTTTGCTGCTGTAGTCCTCGTAACACGTAAACCTACACCAGCTTCATTGTAGTAGCAAAAAGTATACTATGAATAGGATTTTTAATAAAAAATATTTACCATGCTCATGTGATTCCTACATCAGTATAATTTGTCACAATAGCAGCCACGCTTATATAAACACGAGTGGCTGTCATGGCTACTCAGTAAGCTGTACGTGAGTAATATTCGCGACATTTTATGCACACTCGTTTCCGACTTCTTCATAAAATATTTAAAAGTCCATTTTTAAGCGCGGATTCGCTGCAAGCTATTAGAGTCAGCTCTTCATCTCAAACAAAGAGCTTCAGTGTCGCAGGAACGGGTGCCGCGGGCGAACCGGGCCTCCGTGCTAAGTACTAAGCCAGACATTTTCTAATTAAGATCCTATCTTGTGTGACATAAGGTCGATTTTACACGTTTCCGTTGTGAATATAAGTCGTTTTGTGTCATTATTAATTCGCTCCCCGCTATTTGGTGTCGCTGCTCTTCGGGGAACCAGTAAGAAGGGCTGTACGTACGTACGCGCGTTAGCTATCGGAATATAAAAAACCTTGTTATATATGACGCTTAAATATTCGCAAGTTGCATCCGTTTTTTGTATTTTATAATGTAACATCACGCCTTTAATCCCCGAAGGGATAGACACAGGAGTGTAGTACACTCTCACGTTTCACCAGTTAAGTTTAAGTCCCACTACGGAATAGGTGGTGAGCCTATTGCCATACACCGGGCACACATCCAGACTCCGAGTCACTACTAGAAATTCTAAATCAGAAAAATCCAAT
>DWMG01002975.1:0-12480 GCA_018244855.1 Elbella merops
AATATCTTCAGCAAATTTATTACTAACTAATAACATTGGAAATAGGCAAGTTTGTGTGTCTGTTATGCTTTCACATTTGAACTACTAACCTGATTTTAACAAATGAAATTTAATATTATGGCAATCTGAAGTCTAAAGATACATGTAGCCTACTTTGTTCAAGCTATGTAATACTATTCATAATAAAAGTACCAAGTATGTTGCAGACGAAGTTCACAGAATGAAAGATTATGATTTATATACAAAGTGTATTACTTATGTTTTCAAACAGTATGGATCATCAAATGATATTTAGAAATTGAATGTTGTAAATAAAAGCTAAACTAACACAATTCTAATGAGTTTTATATGGTTGTGTGTCAATTAACTGTATAATAGTTATAATGTAACATCACACCTGCAATGGCCCAAGGGGTAGGCTGAGGAGTGTAGCAAAACTTCCACATTTTACCAGTTATATTTACATCCCACAATGGAATAGGTAGTGAGTATATTGCATACACTAGGCACAGATCCAGACTCCAAATCACTACTAGAAATTTTAAATTAGTAAAATCCAATAATACCGAATGTGGGATTTGATCCCAGGACCTCTTGATAGACAGTCAATAATAATTTTAGCATATTATGTTCAGCATATTAAAATGTGTTAAAAATGTAGACCAAACTAAGTATAGTTCAATAAGAAGCTAAGACTATGCTATGCTGTTACCACACTGGTTATTGCAGTATTATGCTTTGTGGTTTCTATCATATATACAACAATGTAGTGCTGGCTTATAAATCACGCAGGTATAATGCATTCTTCATAATACAACCCATTAATATGGGCTCACTTATCACAATGGCTATAGCCTGATATGAGTGAATACTTACAGGCATCCTTGCAGCACTCAATATAATTATAAAATGACTTGTTTTGTTGTTTTGTAAATTGTACAAAAAAATATTGTAATAAAAATTGGAATGAAAACCTAAATATTACATATTTACAAACGGTTCTTAACATAAAGTAGATATAATTGAATTAATCTTTGGAAATAATGATAAAGAAAAGCAGTTTTCTAACAAGCAGCCAATTTTAAAGTTTCTGTTCATTGAAAGAGTTATCTATGAATGGTATAAAGTATCTAAAGATAATAGGCGTCTCTAACGAGACTAATACATTTTTGCTCACTTGGGTTTTTTTTTGGTTTTTTGAGAGGAAAGTAATTACTGTTTATAAACTTGTTAACTTAATGACATCAATATAAAATAAATGAAAAGTAGAAAAGTAGTACGATAAATGCGATAATAATATAAGAAGCCTAGAGTTTAGAGATGATATTATGAGATACACGTCATTTGATCATAAAACTTACCGACTTATCTCTAAAACAAGAACCTATCACCAACAATTCACAACATAAGATTTAATGGCCGAACTAATCTAGATAACTAAGTAAATGTACACTTGAAACGTTCTAACTACATACTATACGGGTTGCGCGCCTTTCAGGCAAAAATCAATAAATTTATTTTTTATATTCATAATGAAAAATGGGCAATATGGATGGGAATATTGACGTTTTTCAAGAATGTGACATGTGACTGACGTTTAGTTACAGGTGTTGCTGTATTATACACGTATTTCTAACGCAATCATAACAATAAATAGATAGATTTGTTATGGAAAACTTCTACCTTAAATACTGATTTCATATATAATTTATATGATAAAAATATATATGATAGGCAACAACAACATTATTCAGCTTATTATGTCATAATGCTATCAATGTATCTAAGGGTCTGTCTGTCAGGTCTAATAACAAAGTTGTTGAGATAACCTATTTGTAGGTAACACAATTTTTTCGTAATGTGTATAAATTAAATAAATAGAGAAATGTATAAATGCATAAACCTTATTTACGCCAGTAGAACTATAAAGACTTTACGCTATACATTTCCAACTCAATTGCGGCGAATACAATTGACAGCAGGTATTTTGAATATGTTTTATATTTATAGTGTATTTCTATAAACGTTAAATACTTCTGTAAACTTGTATTTTGATAACATATATATAATATCTCCATTTAGTGTAGCAGCCGAAAAACAAGCAACAGCATTTAGAGACACCCAAATGAATTGTTATGAAATGTGCTTCAGTTCCTCTTTTTACTATTACATTACATTACATTTTATATTATTTACATTACTGTTTATTTTACTACATTGTGTGTTATTTACATTACATTGATTATATTTCATCTTCCAGGATTAAGGCATGGGGAATATGAATGGCAGGACCCACAATCCGAGGATGAAGTGTGAGTTACAGTTACTTTATTAATACACACTGTTGTGACTATGCAACTAATATAAAAATTTAGAGATAAGTAATCAATGTGGTAGAAATAAGAATATTAAACATAGCATAGGACACCCTCCAGCTAGGCGAAGTGATGATATACACAAAATGACTGGTAGCAGTTGGATGTGATGAGCTGAACATTGAGTTCAGTGGAGTGCTATTGGAAAGGAACGGTGAACGGAAAAGTGAACGGAAATAGGCTGACAATGATGATTAAGAAGAACATTAAAATAAGAGGTGCTAACATTAAGTCAAAAGAGGAGTATTGTCATGAGAATGTAGATAGAATGTAGACAATTATATAAAAAGTGGTTTCTATTTTATAGGAATTTATAGGAGAAAAACAAGTTCAAGTCTACAAGCAGACTACAGATAACTTATTTTTGCATGCATTATCTCATTTTTCACTTCAGTTATTATGAACATCCATATCAGCAATATTGCCAATAAAGTACATAAACACAAATTCCTTTTAGAATAAAAAGGCCTTAGGTTTTGATCACACAATTTTATATATTAAATCCAGATCAGTTTAAAATGTTAGGAGAGGCTTCGGGGCAAAAATAAAGTGTAACTTTATTCCTGTAATATCTGGAGGGATAAACTTAGTAGTGGTACACTGTTGTGTTTCGCCAATTATGCTATACATCCCATCATGGAATAGATGGTGAGCCTATTGCCATATATTGGGCACAGATCTAGACTCATAATTCACTACTAGAAAATCTAAGAAATCTGTGCAGAAATATTATCATACATTTATTTACCTATATCTTGTTTCTCTTTCAGGGTCAATATTGTGTACATAGACAAGGATGGCAATAAAACTAAAGTGAGAGGCAAGATTGGTGATAATGTTCTTTACTTAGCACACAGATATGGAATTGATATGGAAGGTCTTATTTTTTATTATTATGTAACATGTAAATAAATGTTCTTGATTGTAGTAACACAGTTGAGTGTTAAAGTGAGTAAAGATATATTTAAGCAATACTCAACAGACCCTCTTGTTATGTGAGGAGACCATATTCCATCAGTGGAATGATAAATGGGTTGATTATTATTATTATTTTATTTAATACTCAACACAAACTTCAGCATTTGATTATAAAATATGATTTGGTTGATATTTGATCATATTATATCAAACATAATTTATAATGGGTAAGTACAGTAAATTAGCCAATATTTTCGAAATAAAAATATATTTGTTTGGCAATTCGTTCTGTGACTAACCATCTTGGGATCTAGGGGTCCCAGGGTCTAAGGATCCTGTTGCGATGATATAACAATAACATTCAAAACTTAACCTGATAAAATGTTTAGGGCAGCTAATGCATTCTGACCAAGTGGTTTATTCTTATCCACAATAAAACTATGTGGTGAAGTATGCTTTCCCTGTTAAAAACATACAATGTGTTTCTAGGTTTTTTATAAACCATGATTATAAAGACATGTGGTATTATTGTCATTGTTACATGTACTTATTATATACATGTCTATCAAACTTATTAGACAAACATTGCTTAATAATTTATTTTATTGTTATGAAAGCATTCAATTAAAAACTATTTTCTTTGTTCATAGGAGCCTGTGAAGCATCTCTAGCATGTACTACATGTCATGTGTATGTACAACATGAGTATTTCGATAAGCTGCCTCCATCGGAGGAGAAAGAAGATGACTTATTAGATATGGCACCTTTCCTTAAAGAAAACTCTAGATTAGGTAAGACTTCACTTTTTATTTCAGACTACTACCTGAATAGTACCACTTTGATTGTGTTATATTACAAAAATAGCTTTCTTCAATGGACATTAAGAGTATCAATTGGGCTGCTACATTTTTCACCATGGTTCCTTCATTTTTTATTCATGCAATTTGACTGCCTCATTGGTCATGTTGGTTGCAAGTGCGACTGATCGGGAGGCCCCGGGTTCAATTCCCAGGTTGAACACTACAACATTTTCTAATTTAGATTTTCTAGTAGTGGTTCGGAGTCTGGATATATGCCTCATGCATGGTAATAGGCTCACCACCTATTTCATAGTGGGACGTAAACGTAACCGGTGAAACATGGGAGTGTTCTGCATTCCTCTGCCTACCTCTTCGGGAATTACAGGCGTGAAGTTACGTTTTACGTTGGTCTCATAATGTCACACTAATTTAGGTGTTTTGGAGATACATACTTTAAGTCACGTGCTTATTACAGGTTGTCAGATTGTCCTCACAAAGGAACTGGAAGGTATGAAGGTATCATTACCAAAAGCAACAAGGAATTTCTATGTTGATGGCCACAAACCTACTCCACACTAGATGGCAATTTGAAATTTTTTGGAAAAGCTGAACATACAATGGCTTTTTACATTAAATGTGAAAATAATACACTATCTATGGATTATCTCTATAGGCTACCTATAGAATAGATTTCTGAAAGAAATAGCTTAAATATTTTTATCTTAGCTTGCAAATAAAAAGTTACATCAAATTGTAAATAGCTTTACCTATAAATGTTTATAATATAAAAGCAAGAAATAGTGGTAATGTTAGTCCAGACTTAATTTCAATGAACAATTTTGCCAAATTAAATATCAGCAATGTTAGGTTCTCCTGTTACAAATGTCATTAATAAAGGTAGATACAGACTATAGCCAGGCAAGATACTGTGTGATGAGCAAAAGTTTTTTTGAATAATTTGACATAAGATTCATTTTAATAATAACATATGTGAAGTACATTATTTAATTTTTAATAACAATGTACAATGCTGCAGGTTGACAAAGTTTTTTCCTTTTTATGTACAATTCACAAATTATTCATTGTTCTTAGTTATATAAGCTTATTATTAGATAATTTGTACAGTATGTATATATAAGTAGTGTTTAATAAAAGACTATTTATAAATTTTTTATTTCTTTTATTATTATTTTTAATAACAGTTTACAAATACTAGTGCTTGTGTGAAGATCCAGTTTTGATTATATTTTGCTAGAAACCCTGATTTCAGCCCCAAATTCAGTTGTGATTAATGGCAGACACAGTGGCTCAACTATAACTAGCTTTTTCAGTCATTCAGATAAATTTTAATTTTTTAAATGTAAAAACAAATAGTTTTTCTATAAATGTCCAATTTGAACTGTTCCTCTTATATCTTGAGTCACTAAGAAGCTATGATTAACATCCAATTTTAGTGACAGAAGAGTTTAACTATATTTTAAGTTGTAACATCATACCTGTAATGCTCAAAGAGGTAGGTAGAGAAGTGAAGTACACTCCCATGTTTCACTAGGTATGTTTACATTCTATGGAATAGGTGATAAGCCTATTGCCATACATCAGGCACAGATCCAGACTCCGAGTCACAACTAGAATTTCCAAATTAGAAAAATACAATAGTACAAATCCCAGGATCTCCCAATCGGTAGTCACACTTTCTATGGCTTGACCAATGAGGCAATTCAAATTTCAACTCGGATGTATAAATTTCAGTTGTAAAAATTATAATTTCAGTCTCACACTGTTCCTTCTATGACAATCATAATGCCTTTTCAAAGATTGTCTATATATTGTCTTGTAGCTACATTTATCACAGAATAGCACATTCTCTTCAGGATAATGTTTTAACTGATGACTTCTCAATGCCGATTTTGCTGTACACCGATATTCACAATTGACATAGTCACAAGCATATACTTTCTCTTTAGTATGTATTCTTATGTGAATTCTTAAATTTGGTGCATAACTTGTTGCATAGTCACAATATTGACACTTGTTGGTCTTGTCTCCCAAATGAGTATTGGTGTGCTGATTGTAATGAGACTTTATTGAAGTTCTGTAGCCACAAATGTTGCACATATACATACATCTGGTTACCAGTTTCTTATGTTGTACATATAAATGTTCAGACATTTCATTCTTGTTACTAAAGGTTGCATCACAATAGGGACATGAGGTTTGAATATCTTTCAATGAATGTGTGTTAAATAAATGTATTCTTAAATTCAAAATATCCTTAAATTGTTCCTTGCATATGTGACATTTTAATTTACTACTTCGTTTCTTGTTAACATAACTAGTTTTAATTTGATTAGCTTTGTCTGGGTGTTTTCTTTTTACATGATACCTTAAAGTTTGAAGTGTGGAATACTTTAGTTCACAAAATTTGCAGAGATATCTCCCTTTATCATCAATTAACTCATGCCATCTGATTTCTTTGTCTATTACCTAGAAGAAAAATAATTTAATCGTGAATCTATTATACCTTTTCAATAGTCAACTAACTCGCATATTAGTTGAACTGACTGCCAAGCCAGAAAACCTAGATCAAATTTTCATCCAGGAGAAATATTCATGTAAAAAACCTAAAATATGTGGTTGTAAGACTATTTCATAAATTCATCAAAAGTGAAATGCAGCATTTAGGTAAAATTGATGTTTAATAACAGTATATCTATATATTCTGAGGAATAAAATAATTTTTAATTAAATCCTTGAAGTAAATGTGAGGAAGTCAGTATAAAAAACAATGAACTAAGACAACTTTTCCAAGTCTATTTAGGTTAACTCTGTTGGTGTAAGAAGATATTACAGCCTATAAAGGAAGCCTTAAATAAGAAATTTTCATTTAGAATAAATACAGCTAAGTGCTAAGTTAGCACATGTAGAGACTCGTCCAATTTTCATGCTATATTCAAATTGTAACTTAGGAATGAACATAATCCTTCATTTGCGACAAAATATGTAAAATTAGCGATTCATGTTTTTGAAAAGACGTCAAAATTCTTACACCACGATTGATGTCCTTATTACTTTATCTTAACATTTTCTTGAATTGAATTTAGGTTTTTTTCACATAATGGATCAGTTTCTAAATAGTCATTGTATTCAATTTTAATTTCAACTTCATCTTCTAGACTGGGACTATCCATAACCTCTAAAATTAAAATAAGAGCTTTTTGGAATGCTTATTTTAATAAGTTTACCCTATTAAAAATATTAATACATAGATACTCCTTACAATTTGACAGTTTTATTGACAATGGCCATAGATATATATTAATTGCATTTATTTACAACTTATTTAAAATACTTCTTACAATTACTTTACTTCTTACAATTTTAAATAACAACCAAGCAGTAATTTTTAACATGATAATACTATTATATAACACAACTTTCCAACTGCAAATTATGTTTATTTATATTTCAATTGTAGATAAATTTAAAAACGGTAGTATTTACGTATTATTATTATTATTATTTATTTATTTATTTATTTTTTTATTTTATTTATTTATTTATACCAACGATTATACCTATTGGTTATCTATGTCTATTAGCACTAAACTTTTCATAAATATTAGGAATATCTTTTTACTTTCTTAATCATGTGCGAGTTATAATCTGTTCAAATTTATTTCACATATTTTTAATCTGCGTCCTTCGCGCCGCGTTACTGCTCCGTCGTTCATTTCGTGCTTGTTTCAATTCACTCGGTCTGCCAGTCTGTTCGCAACCATCGTAAGTGGTGGTATACTCGTTTTCGTTCTTGCTAAACGCGTTTCGGTGTGATTTGTGTTTAATATTGTGGTGCACGATGGCATACAACGGTAGTGGTGGCAAGAGACTGTGTACAGGGACCGAGCTCGACGTGGAAAGGGTAAGTTTATGATTTCTAAACACGTTTGTCAAACACCTACGTTCACTTGGCCGAAAAATGGCCGTGTTTTCTACTGTCTCATTGACATGTTTTGGCTTACACGCGGTTGATGCACTCACGTTTCTAGATAATGTAATTTTAAACCGTAAAGTGGCTATTAAATTTTCATTTCATGATTGGATATTTGTTGTTGTGGCCACGCTAGGTTGTTGATTTGTAAAGTTTGAGGTTACGTTATTGACAGATGACAATGATTTGTGTATTTTGTGATGCCTGATGCTTCATAGCGGGTTCCATAACCCGCCGGCAACGTTCGAAATACGAAAATAACCGGACGCCAGACTGTCAATTATTGTGATTGACACGTTTCGGTCATTAAATCTGGTGTGACAGGCGGGAAAATTCACTTTTGTTCTCAGTAACAATAAGACGCCCGGAATCATATCGCGCATATTTTAATCTTAAATTAAGAACCTAAATTTATTTTCTTTGAAGATGTCACGTTAATTATATAGTTTCAATCGAAAAAAAACTTGTTAGTTTTATGTTTATATGAACTATTATATTTATCGAAACAAGTGCATACATGGCACACATGGTCATATAAAACCTGCTGTTTTGATACGTTTTAGTTTAGTTGTGTACTATACACTTTCAATAGGTACTGTCCATAGTCCTATAACTGGAATATTCAGTTTAGCAGCCCCCATATGAATAAAAGTACTTTTGTACCATAATGACAATATATTCAACACACTTTTAATTACTTGATATTGATAAAAACTACCAATCAATCATATTATCAGTATATACATGACCTACTAGTAATTGTTTTGTTTAATTTTGACTTTAAACAGGTTAACTATTTGGAAGTAAAATTTTCCAATTTCAAATTCAAATTACATTTAGACTACATATCCACCATCTGTTCCAACATATAAACCAAATTTCGCTCAATTCAGTTTCAAATAACATAACATCATCCCTGTAATTCCCCTAGGCATAGGCAGAGGAGTATATTACCTATTTTTATCCGGGTTATGCTATTTTCTTTATTATGAGTATAATTTAAATTTTAACACTAGTGGTTACTATGCTTGTTGTAAGACATTGTCTGTAGTAATGTACTACAAAATAACATGTACTACAAAATAACATATTGACACATATTTAAAATAAAACAATGTTATTGTTGTAAGATTTGTTGTAACATACTCCAAATGTTTAAAGCATAATCATTGGACTTACAGTGTACTGTGTGGTAATGATGTTTGTTAGTCATTTACTTTGTAGTAAACTTGTAAACATTACTCAAACTAATTCTTTTTTAATTAAATCCCGAAAATAAATGCAATGCCCCAAAAATCACAGTATATCATGTAATCCTGATATACATGTAATACCTCTTTACAAAAGTGCATTTTAAATTTAACATCACAGGAAAACATCGTGAGGAAACGTGCACACCTTAGAATTTATAAGAAAAAAATATTTTCTAAGGTGTGTGAAGTCTGCCAACCCGCACTTGGCCAGCGTGGTGGACTATGGCCTTAACCCTCATTGTTACTTCATTTTGAGGCACATTTAAATAATTTATTGTTTGTTTGTTGTATGGTTATCACATAAATTGAAGAGTTACTATTCCATTGTTCATGTATGAAATTTGACTATTATATGTATATATAAGCTACTTTCAGATAAGGCGACCATCATCCTACATGTACATTACACTTCATTAACACAACCACATTATCTGCATATAATAAAATAACTTGATGCTCTTACATATTATATTAAATCATACTCTTTTATGTCATTACAATAAAATGTAAATTTAAATTGTGTATTGAAATATAATTAGCGGGTTTAAAATACAGAAGTACTCCTTAATTTGTTTATTAAAAATTTTCAATACTTTTATACTTTTAATCGAGAATATTACATACATAATGTTTGAAATGATATTTTTCCTTAATTACATTTGTTTTAAATATTACCATGGAGTGCACCATGGTACCTGGCTTATATACTATTTAATAATTAATAAGCAAAATTATTACACCTAAATTAAAACAATAAAAATGATATCAATAATTTTGTTTGTTTTAATATGGATTTGTAAAACAGTAAAGATATTTATTTTACAAGTAAGTGCCAACCTCGAAATCTTAAAAAATTGTTGATGCGAATAATTGAGGAAATGTTTGTCATTATGGTACCAGATTGAGTTCATTGACTGTGCCCAATGGAATTTAATATACACAGGTGTGGACTATAGCTCAGTACATAGGCATATCTATATAATCGGAACACAAAAACGATTTTCCTTTATTTATGGCGGCGCACCGTTTCCCGAATGATTTGTGTACGATACGAACTTCAAAGACAATCTCGCGCTTTGGTCAATGCTATTTTGAAATCGGCAAGCGCGTGTTCCAACGGCGAATAAAAGCGTACACGTGACACGTGGCGAGGGTATAAAACGCCTATGAATCATGTGAGACCATGTACTTCACATATATAGCCTGTTGTTTATCCCTTAAAAGAAGGAAGAATCCATTATTATTTTATTATATGGTTAAGCCAAGTCAGTTAGGGGTAAGCGAAGAGCACTTTACTATTGGATATAATTGTTCTAATTTAAGGATTTGAATAAAAATATATGATTATTATTGATGATATTTGGATCTTAATTTTATTACTCTACATATGTCACATAAGTAAGTTGTATTTGGTTTCATACATTCTATATAAAGTTATTCTAACATTGAATATGCTGTGATAAGGCATTTGTGTATAGAGAACAGTAAAAGTAAAATATGTACATATAGACAACGGGACAGTACTTTGTTTTTATCAACTTCGTACGTTAATGTGTTTTATATATTGTGGGGGTAATTTACGATTATTACATTTCATTTTGTGTTCTGCGAACCTGGGTAACTATTTACATAAGTACTTTTTTTGGAAGGTCTTGTTTACTGTACATTGAAGTTGATAATAACATTCAAACTAAATTGTTTAATACGTCTGTAATATATATATATACAGGTACAAACATAGTCTGTGATCGTGTCAATGATGTCGTTTCGATAAAAAATAATTATCGTTATCGTTGTTTCCGTCCTCATCATCAAATTTTTTATCACCATTTCTTTTATTGTTCTTCTGTTGGACACGAGTCTCCTCTCGAAATAATAGGGGAGCACCTAATTAAATAAAGTGGACTTATAATTATGTGTAATACATACATTGTAGAAAGTGAGATATTTGTCAAAAGGAAAAAATTGAGATAATTAATAGAGAGGTCGAGCATTAAAATATTCCGTCTAAAAATTAAAACTAACTCTGATTTTATTTTATTTATGAAACCATATCATTATCAACGCTGTATTCATCATTGTCAATCTAGAATGAGAAGGGTCAAGATAGCATCTTTCCTACTGGCCAAATACTTTTTAGTAGACTTAAGGCGCTTTCGAGAATATTCTGGAGAACTCTAGCGTGCGTTAGTCTCTTCACCATATTATTCTTCACTTTTAATGAAGCATTTACATGTAAAACTAAATATTTCACCTTTTATTTTTCTTCCTTTTTTTAACTCGTTTCTAAGTGTATTTTAGAGAGGATTTTAAATAACTTTTCCATGTATTTAAACTTTCAACAAAATATAATACAATTTTGTATAAAACCTATTCAGCCAGTATCGATGAGAATATCTAACAGACAGACAGACGGGTAAACATACTGAGGCACTGACGTGTTTAATATTAACATTGGTTTAGAAAATGTCTGTATAAAATATGTATATACAAACTCGTATTTGTTGATAAATGTTTGCTTTTCTAGGCAAGTATGAATTTTCTTTTAGAGTGGTACGACATTATCAAAAAGTGCAGGTATATAAGTTTCACGTCCCTACCTTTTTAAAGTATCGTCTATATATATAAAATAATAGAGGTCTGTCATTGCGCGCCCGCTATGCAAAAATTACAGGATAACATTATAACATTTTTTTTAAATTTTGCTCTTTAGATCCTCTTTATTTTAGAAAAAACCTGCGATATCTTGATTTAATGTAACGTTAATAAAGTCTCAATAAATTACAATTATTAGCGATTTTTTGAGACAAGCAATGTATATTTTTACCTTCAAATTTTCCAATGTTAGAAATGACGACGCCACGTGTATCAGGTAGTATATTATAAAATCGATGTAAGTTCCATTATTATTGTTAAAACATTTCCGTGGTTCCTTGTAAAATAAACACAAAAAAACCAAATGTCTGAATCCTTAAAAACCTCATGTCATCATCATTATCATTATCATCGGCCTGTTCCCATCCACTGCTGGACATAGGCCCTCCAACGGCACGCCACTGAACTCGATCTTCAGCTCTTCGCATCCAACCACTGCCAGCCACTTTGCGTATATCGTCACTCCAGCTAGCTGGAGGGCGTCCTAC
>DWMG01002976.1:0-12479 GCA_018244855.1 Elbella merops
AACTACCCAGCAATCAAACGTTACCCTATGTGCCTATCACTATCGCACTAACGCCTCCCCGCATACGTGTGAAAGAGAGGTCCGGCGTCTCGCACTTTCGCACCAATCTCAAGTCTACAGTAAGAAGTATAGAATGGACACTTGTATATTGTTTAATCAAATGAGGTTAATTTAAAAAAAGAAAAGATATATTTATCAAATTATAAATTCAAATTCGTATTTTTTGCACACCGAATCGCAGTTCAGTTGTTTTCAGTTGTATATTATAAACATTTTATTAATTAACATTATAGTTATATTAATATTTCATTTATTTATTCAAGCAAGTTAAAAATTGGGCCAGTAATTCAGGTATACTAATCTGCACAAAAATTATTTTCGCTTTATAATTTTTGACAATTATCAATAAACATTATCCCATTTCAAAATTTAAAGTACAGGTTGTAACAAAAAATGTCACGGTTATATCAATTAATATTTCTTTTTTTTGGAGTTTTTTTTTTTTATTTAGGTACATTTTTTCGTAAGAACACTTCATCAAAATCAAATGAAACATCGACATTTGAACCGTATTACGCGAATTATTATCGATATAAATCCAATTGTCTGCATGTGGACTGTGACCCATACTCGACGATTACAAGCAATATGTTATTAGTATTTTCGAAAATTATTGCTTTATCGGCTTGAATTCGGATAGAACGCGGAACATTCCAGCACTAGGCGCAATATATAGACGGTTACCACATAATTTTTGTTAATCGTTTAGGCAAAAGTTATTTGCCGAAATTTTCAGTCTTAGTGCTCTACTAAGTCGCATATATCGTGCTCAACCAAACCAAACGAGTAATGCCCAATCTCGTTTTGATATGCTGTGTGTTCTCATATACAAATAACCATTGCAACAATTTGAGGTTATGTTCAACTTTGACAGCTGTCAAATTACATCCATATATGACATTTGTATATTATTATCAGACATCACTCATTTGTAAGCCAAATTATGAAAATACTAAATCATCTAAGGATGTGCATCTAATATTAGGTACATACCAACAAAAACAGTACTCATTTCAATAACATTATGATAAATGTATCGTTTGTGGAAATCAATTATTAAAAATCGATAAATCTTTAACAGTGTAAGACTCCCTATTCTCTGATAATAATCGATATCGACGAAACAAAATCGATAATATAACTTTTTCATTCAGTATAACAACAGTTACGTATTTCGGTAAAAACAAAAATTTGAACCACCCGTATATTTTTATCGTATTCTCTATATTCTCACTATGTATGTATGTATGTACGTATGATTAAACACTATTTAATTGTTATTAAACGGAAAACATCGTGTGATCGACTACGCTATCTGAAAGGAATATTGTACATGTAGCGAGAAAAATAAATAAACATATATATATTATATAGATAAACGAACGAAACCAAAAAATAAAACAAAAGAAAAATAGACAATAACAGATTGCTTTATTTAACAAAAAATATATAATATATAGAAAGGAAAAGAAAACAGCGCTTTTCACCTGATCCTCAAGACTGGCGTCTCTCGAACATACGTGGAAAACTTGTTTTATATATTTTTCTTCATATAGAATGTAAAATTAAAAATAACCCATCGAACCTTATAATGATATTTAATATAAAATACATATGATTTAATAACTATTTACAAAATACGAGTTAAGATTTATACTTTTTTTTAACAGTAATATAAACCAGTCTATAGTAAAAGGCTATCCGACAAAACTTATAGCATAGGTGTTAGAAAAATTGATGGTTATTATTTATATTTCTAATTAACATAGCAGGCAATTTAGTGTTGTTAGAACGAAAAACGCGCGCGCGACCTCGTACCGGCGGAACGTAGTGTACTTTGCGTAGAAAACAAATTGATAAAAAAAAGTTAAAAAATAAAACATATTATGCGTCGACAGTTCTTGTATTATGCAAAAAAATCCACAAATGGCACCAAAGGTATTCAAAAGTGCAAAAAAAAATGAGATCAAATTTAAATTACGAAAAAAACTTTAAATTGCCTGCTAACAGTACAAAACGCTTCGATTGCATTACATATATTAATTATGTACATCAAATCTTATTATTATCTGATCAAAGCGTAAATCATTAAAAATGGATTAAAAGCCTAATAAAACCCACCATGGTCTATATAATCTTTGTGGAATAAATATTACTGGACATGTATAAAAAAGTGACACTTATAAAGGAAAAAAAAAACAATGACATATAAAACTTCTGTAAATAAACAATGAATATATGATCATTTAATATCACGCAATAATAAGATTTGATAAGCTTTACCATTATTATAATAATAATATAAATGTTCGTCTGTAATTTTGTTCAATATATCGCACAATAATACGTAGTAATGCAACTAATTATTATTATTATTATTTATTATTATTATTAAATTACGTCATTAATGCTTCCGAGTGTCCCACCGCTACGCCACACGTTCCGACTGATTTGTCTCCTCAGAAAAAAACTATATTAAACTTAAAAAAAGAAAAAAAAAACTTGGGCAGTATCGTGTATTCCTATATTACAACATAATCGTAATTCCTACATTGAAGAGAAAAAAAAACATCAATATTAATAATCATTTGAAATAAATAACAAGTTACATTCTCTTTATAAAAAAAACTGTTAAAATAATTAAAAGACCTATTTTAATTAAACGCTTCGCTTAAAAAAAAGAAAACTGTCGTGTGATCTTTATGTGTCTACACCGTTATAACTTCATTATTTATCTCTTAATAAAACCTCTATTACTATTATTATATCTTTATATAATAATAATTATTATTTTTCATCAATGTTAGATACACTTTATGATAATTATATTACGACACAAGCCGCACAAACACACAATAAATTTAAATAAAGAATGCTTTTTTTTATTGTGTGTTTCCACGGTCACCATCGGGCTCCACGCGTTCCCAAATACATAATCATATCTACATTTATTATCGCGTAAAGCGAAAGTTACGACGGCTCTCGTGACGTCACAAACTCCGACAATAAACGTAAAAAAAACTGAAGACGCCCATCCGTACCTAGCGTCGAATTAAATAAACTTTTAAATATTAATATTGTACGTACGTACCTATACGTAAATATCATTATAACAGTCTCAAAGTACATACATACAATTATAAATAGGTTAACAAACGACGAATAGGCGTCCTCAGCGTCGCGGTCCGCTAAGTTTGGGGGGGGGTTAGGGGGCGTTGGGTGGGTTTAGAAACGTAGCCGTTTTTTAGTCTTTTGAAGTAAAAAATCCACTGTTCGGCTGAGCGCTGCCAGCATCCCGCTTTTTGTAGGCAAAAATGAGATCGAACTAACCGCGTCGCAACGAAAATATCCGTGGAATTGAACCTGCGCCGCCGCGCCCTACCCGTGCGTGTAGTCCAGCACGTTGTCCAGCGAGAACAGCTCCTTGTACAGCGCCGGGAACACGTGGTGCGGGTGCGCCGCCTTGAAGCGGCACAGCGCCTCCAAATGCATCAGAGACAGTTCTCTGGAAATTCATAAAGAGTACCATATAATTAACTATGTTCTCTGGAAAGTCATAAGGAATACCATATATCTATCAATGTTTAACTATCCGTGGAGGCCGTTTAGAATACCGTCAGTCTTAGCATATGAGTGAACTACTATATTTTGTGCACTGCAATACTCGTATATATAAAATTGTGACAATCATATATAGTGTAGAAGTACATGTAGAGGAATCACGTCAGGTCAGTAGAGCTACGAGTATTTAGCAATCGGTGGTAACCGCTTAACCCGTAATCGACTGTGATGGCCAAACATAAAAAAGGGCCAGAGTTTTCTTTCAAAGGATGGTGGATGGGGGATGGTACCTGAAGGTGGGTATCTTGGCGAGCAGCGTGTCCAGTACCGTGACGTCGCCCTTGAGCGGCGCGTGGTTGGTCTCGATCTCGTGCCGCATCGCAGTCATTGACATGTTGAACAGGCACTGGATCTCCGGGTTGCCGCGCACACCGTGCCGTTCTGCAACACCATTAAATTCATCACAATCATCACATCCTTGAAGACTGACGAACGTCTAAAGACCATATCATCATCAGCTCCCGTCCACTGCATGACATAGGCCTTTCTAATAGTAAACGCCAGTAAACTCGCTCAAAATTCTTTATCACTGACTATTTTCCACGACTATTAAAAAAAACAAATTTATGGAGAAATCTCTAACTTAAGTAACCCAATTGTGACTGCCCCAATCAAATTAGTTTCACGGAAATTTGTTAACATAATTTAGACTTTTAGGCTTTTCGCCATTTTAAAAATAATAAACACAGGGTACATACCTGGCCACAACAAAACGAGGCTCTGATAGAGCGCCAGCTCGGTCTCCGTGAGCTTGAGCCGCGCGATGGTCTTCGCCGCGTCGAAGATGCCCACCACCAGGCTCACGTCGCGCGGGTCGCTGCACACACGGCATGGGGGAGGTGACTAACGCGCGCAAGAAACTCGGTCAAGCGTCAAGAACTTTCGAAAGGCATTTAAGAGTTTCATTAAGGCTTATAAGAATTTCAGTACTCAGAATGTATGGATAAGTCAAAATCGTTACAAATGTTGATTGATGGTTACGACAAATACATTTTTCGTCAAAAAAATGTAGAGTCTATATTGATAAAATTATGTTAAATATTGTCCAACGAAAGTAACAATTAGTGTGTTAGTAAAAAATGATAATATTAATTAACCAATTAACATACAACCATAAAGAATGCAATTATTGAATAATTACTAATAAAAACCAATTATACACCAAATTAAACTCTACATATAAAATGTAGAGAACGTGCTAGGAGAATTTTTATTAGAAGAAGAAATACAAGAGATCTTGAATTGATAATTTTAAGAAGAACATGCGAAAGTTAATGGAGTCAAATGCCGAAAGAAACCAAGGCTCACTTATCTTGACCGCATAGATCAGATACTGTGTGATGAGGTAATCTGGTCTCCGAAACCGGCGTGAATGTATTAAGAACGATATATGTAAAAGAAGCACGTCAGGTCTGCAAGGACAGAGATATTCGGCACTCGGTGCTCTCTACCTATCATATAAAGGACCTGACATGATTGTAACAAAAGTAGCAATTGAAATGGAGAGTGAGAGTGAGAGTGAATACACGCATACTTACCGTGCGTGGACACACTCCCGGATGGGCAGCACCACGTCGCCGTAGAGCACCTGGTCGCGGTTGATGTCGATGAGCCGCGACAGACGGACGATCGCCAGCTCGAACGAACCTAGATGTTATGTATGTCGTATGAGTTATATGTAACCATGTCGGTTATATATGTTTAGTATACATTGCACTGCGGTAATGGGCTAGTGGTTGCAGGCGCGACAACTGACCAAGGGTTTTCTAACTCGAAATTCCGAGGTGCAGTACATAGAAGTCCGAATTTGTGCCAGCTGCATGGCAACAGGTTCACCCTTTGTTCCACGGGACGTAGGACATGATAGGTACTGAAAACGTGGGAGTAGTGCACTCCTTGGTCTACCGCTTCGGAAAAATACTAGAGTGACGTTTTGTTAGTGTACATTGCGTAGAATGCACCTAGAATAACTTCGCAAGACCGGTTTTCATTTAGTTTTAATTAAATATCAACCAATTTACATTAAGGCATCACTTTTGCCCCACCCTATATAGCCCAGCATTAAGCTACAGGTGGTTTGTAATATGTACAAGACAAATTTAAGATTTTCACTTTCAAATACATGTATTGTGGCATTTTAGGGTACGACTGGTCAATTAGAAAATAGGTGCATAATAAAAAAAAAACGTTTACCTGACTTCAACAGCAGTATCTGGTCGTCTTGCGTGAGCTTCATGAACCCGGGGATGAGCTTGGCGAACTCGATGATGTTCTGGATCATGCTGGTCAGCTTGTCCGCGCAGTCTAGCCACATCTCCTCATAAGTCATCGAGTTGTAAAATAACAGCCTGTGAATATTGGACAATATTAAAATGGCAATGATTCATGAGAGTGATTCAAAGTTCAATTGCAATTAAAAATTGATTTAGTTGGAGATAAAATAGTATAGCTTACTTCGGCACGTCAGGCGGTTTTCTGAACATCTCATGTATGTACTCCAGCTTTGGGTTGGTATTTGAGTGCGCCTCGGCCAAGCTCTTCACCAGCACCTTACTTATGTCTCCCTCCGCTGGAAAGCAATAGTCTGATTAAAACATATAAAAGATAAAAGCATACCAGGATAAAAAACTAATGTACAAAATACAACCGTAAAATAAAAACTTATGCAATAATTAAGAATGGCGTAATTAAGAAGAACGTGATAAACAAAACACATTTATAATTAATTACATCTAGCAAAATAAATGCTAATAACAAAAATATAAAAAAATGGAATCTAGAAAACGTAGCTATATAAATCAATAATAATTATAATATGTACGAAAATATCTAGCAAAATTTAAAATTAGCAGACAAAAATCATAATGGTCTAAAATACAGCAAGCGGTCTAAAATACAGAATATGAACAAAAATAAAGCTAATACACAATATTGCTTTAAAAATTCGAAAGTAAATTTTAAATAATAAATAAATGGAGTACAGTACAATAACAATATAAATTGAGAATTTTAATACACAACGAAATTTAAAAATAGCCATTCTTAGTTCGTTGACCGCACGACGACGTGCTTTAACAGACTTTATTTAAGAAAAAAAAATCTGATGTAACGCGTCAATTTTCGTCTAATTATGTGAATTTATATGAGTCGTGTAATTGTTTTGAAAATCCGATATGTAATTGGAATATATTTTTTTATATTAATATGGCAGTTGATCCGGTCTCTCTAATATTATTGGGCACATGCTTGATGACTTGCTGGCGTACGATTTTATAATTTATTATTTTTTAATATCCATGAAAATGGAATTTTGAATCCTTTTTCAGAATTGTGTTCAAAAATTTAGAGCTATACTGTTTTATTTTTTATCGTTATTAACTACAAGAACTATAACATTATTGAATATAATTTTTACAATTTGTTACTGACGAACCAATGGCAGCTTTTGGAGTATTTTACATAAACATTATAACAGTAGGTGTATTTTATTTGATTGTTCTCATATTTAATATTATAATAAAATCAATGTTTCTTAGCTTGTCTGTTGCCGTGTTGCCTCGCGCTACCAATAGTACCTTATCCATTGCTGATTATTCGCACGAACAATTTGGACCAATGCAGAAAAGTGAGTTTTGTTGACATTTTTGTATTCTATATAAAATTAGTGCCCTAATAAATGTAACGCAAAAATCTTATGCGATTTTCCCGTTTGGATACTTATTATAATACAGTAGCTTACTATAAAACTTGTAGGTAACGTAAAGTCTTATTATATACATAATATTTCTTTATTAAGATGTATTTCTGAGCGAAATAAATTTATTCAAGAAAAAATGGAAAAACTATTTTTAACTGGATTATCTGTTCTCTATATTTATCTCTCTTTATTTATTTATTTATGTTTCAGTTCGATGCCCGCTATTATAGTCTGTATTTGGACAAAAGTGGGATTGCTCTGAGAAAAGGGAGAAATCCTACTAATTACTGTGACAAGAGCCAGGGTTATTATGAATAAAGTTTAGTATTTTATTAATATTTTAGTTTGTTACTGTCTAAAATAATCCATGTTACTACAAAACGAACAAATTCAAGTTGTATGAATGCCCAAATCACTGCCAACCTTCAGTATAATAACAAACATGACAAGAGAATGTAATAACATAACAGGGCTCATTAGCAAACTCAACATAACAGTAGAAGTTAACAAAATTTCCAACCAAATCATTACCAAAAAAATTCTTGAAATATTACACACAAACATAGATCAATCACGAATTTGTGTATCACGTTTCAAGGTGGTTTCTTTGCTATTTTTTATTTGTCTGTAGAGAACTTTCTAGAAACAGGCCTTCGCTATGTTCGTAAATATAGCTTAGAGTGATAACATTCAGGCCATTGGGCACATTTAAGAACCAAAAATATATTATGCCAAAATAATTTAAGATAGCAGTAAACAGTAAAAATAAAATCTAACTACAAAACCTGGCAAAATATAACGATCAACAAAATGGTGATAGCCGTAAACCTCGGTAAGTCCACTTACAAGGCAAATCGTCACTGCTGGAGCCACTCTGGCTTGATCCCTGGTGCCGTCTATTCGACACCGCGTTTGGGTTCACCATTCCCATCCCGGACATGTTCATGTTTAACGGATCCATCAGTCTGCCGTGCCCACTGCTGGACGTCAAGTCATCTGGGCTCAGCTCCTCGCTGGTAAGCGATACAGAGCTCTGACCGCTGACCAGAACTGAATTCTGAATGTCCATAGGACTGTGCTGTATATTCGATGGACTGTGGAGGAATGTGGTCGAGTCTACATAGCTGGCGACCAAGTTGTCCACTCCCATTGAGGTTTCCGGCTTGATCTCCTGTTTGATGTTGATCACCCCGCTGGATATGGACGCCGGCGATTGGATCCTCTCCTCGTATCTGTCGAAGTCCTGCTGCAGTCGTGTCCGGTTGATGTCGATGGTGGTCTGTCGCATGGTGGTGGTGGAGGTTGTCGCGGTCGATGTGGACGTGGAGCCGGATGGTCTGACGATGGTGGTTGCCTTTTGCTGATCGTCTAGTTGAGAAGGGTCAGTGTTAGTAGGGACCGGTTTCGAAATTCCAAGTCGGCGGGTAAAAGTTAGTGGTTAGGAATTAATCACGCTCTGAACAATCGCTGTGTAATGTTTTGTTTTAACTTTAAATGTAATTAGGGTAGCATGTTAACGGTACAATGGTTTGACATTAAATCCGAGAGGTCCCATTACTATTCTAGATCTAAACAAATATCTGTAATACGAAAATTTATTCTGTAGCTCACGTTAGCAAAATTTTTTACCTTTGATATAAACAATAAAGACTTCGATTTAATGCCAAGACGACCAATTCGTATCTACAATGTAATCGGTTCCTAATTAACGTTTAATCCGTTGTCTAACCAGTTAATGGTTATGGACTTGGTGATTCGATCATCTATTGTATATAAACGCCCCAAGTAACACTTCACGATTTTCAGAAATAATTTTAACAAAGTGAAAAAAAAGTCCTGTAAAATTAACCATTTTCGTATTACACGTTATTGGCAACCTTTCTGTGTTAAAACGGCAACGAATTTAGAACTGCGGTATGGTAATTATCACAAAAGAGCGATGCTCACAAAAGAGCAAACGTTATTTAAAAAAAATTTGGGACCACCTACCGTGACCGATAAAGTCTGTGTCCAAGAATCCGGCAGGTTGCTTGGGCTCGTACGCCGTGGTGGAGTCGACGTAGTCTGCGGACACGTCATAGGCTTGCTGCTGCGGCGGCTGCTGCTGGATACTGCTCATGTTGGACGTGAGTGCCGGCCCTGCGCCGTTGTAACCGTACGAGGAGAGCGGCGAGCCGTAGCCAGGGTACCTGAAAAGGTTGTTATGGAAATTTGTTGTACTGAATAACTGAAGTAAAACAGATCTAGGGCTTTATCGTTTAAAAACAGCATTTCGGAATTAGTATGGAAAATCAAAAGAAGTCATAATAATACCTTCTCTATTTTTACAATTTCCTTTAATTTCCTATAAACATGATAACATACTGCAAGGCATATGAAAAACTTAAATCGACCTACCAATAATAATACATTAATCACTGGCGGCACACAATAAAACTTGACGCCTCTATGTTTCTCACCTAATCGTGACAGTGCCACCTGTCACCAATTACGATAAGCGGTACTACCGCTACTCGATACTAGGTGGCGCTATTTACATTTACCGTTATTCATCCGAGGTTGTCGCAGCCCGTTACCGCAATCACTGCGTCTGATGCATCACTGACACAAATAAATGTCTGAATGCAATGAATTATGGGAAAGCAACGGTAAGGGTTAGGCCTTCACACAAGTAACGGATTATTGACGCAGAAAAAGTCAAATGTGCAGTTGACAGTAATAATGTTAGTTGTTACTTGTAACTGCGTCGTAAAGTTAATTAGATATACGAGTAAGTACTAGGTCTCACTTTGTGTGTGTCTTGCTTCTAGTTTTACGATTCTCACTCAAGTGTATATAATACTATCAACCAATAACTTCAAGTTTCACACCTATTGAATAGTCAGTAGATAAAGAAACTACCGTATATTTTTGAAATGTGGAGTTTTATATTAAAATTTGGGACTTATATTGGTACCATGAATGAGAGTCTGCCACTGAAAATATGATACTTATTAAGGATATGAATAATTCAGTGAGAGTTATTTTACATCACAGGGCATATCATAAAATGAACGGAATAAACTATTCATTACTGATGCAAATAATTAGCCTACACAAAACTATTATTCGTTTCGAACAAATCTATTTTTTGTACTCACCCATTGTAATGTCCATGGAACTGGTCGCTCGAGCTGGGCGTCTGTTGTTGGGTGTCATATACCGAGTCCGGTGCAGCGTCTGTCTGTGCCCGCATCTGAGCCTGGTAGATCCGCACCTCGCTTTCGACCTTCTCCCGCTGTTTCTTTGACATGCGGCCGAATTTCACGGCTGGAAAAGAAGGATATTTTGTGCCTTAGATGTAGACACGCAATACTCTAATATTTCAATTAAGTAGTCCTTTAGTTAATATTATTCTTTACAATAACTGTGATTATTATTACTATTATGTTTATTGTCACGCCAGGTCCTATTCGGGATAGCAACGAGTGCCAGTGCTCACAAACCTGATGAGTCTTTTATATTTATCACTGTCTTCATACACACAGGCCAGTTTTTCTAATTACAATTACCGGAATTATTATACCAATTATATAAAAAATATAAAATATCTGGTCTCTATTGAATACTGATAACTTAAATTAAGTAACAAACTAGTTGTGACTATGATAATACATTAAGAATTAGAAAGTTATACCTTATTCATGTTTATATTGTTAACATAATACGTGAAATGTTATGAATAATGTGAAATTATAATGTTTTCTTATACCTGACAATAGATGGCGTTACTTTAAAGATATAAAATTCAAATGTTAATAAATTGTTAATAAAATTGTTACCGAGTTTGTTGTTACCGTTATAATTAAGTAATTCGAGTTCCCGAAACTCGAATTACTTAATAATATGCTATAAATTTAATTGATATTTTAAAAGGAAAAGTCCAGTATCTACTATATTTCATTTTAAAGTTTATTTGTTATTCTGATCAATTTTAAATTATGTAAGAGCACAATAAAAGGCAATTCAATATATCTTCAAGCCACAACGACAGCAATACTGTTATTAATGTTAAGGTAATTTTCTTGTATAATTACAATATTAGTTCCGCTACTGGACGCTAGCTATCGTTGCAATCGCTTCTCAACAAAACTGTGACGTAACAGGTAATTCTATTTCCTTTCGGTTCCCAAGCCTAAGCACGCAGTATTCACACGCGAAACACACTAAAAAATCTAAAAGTCTAAAATCGTAAATCGGCGAGTGTCTTCACAATAAGCGACAATTAATACCTCAATGACACACGCGAGCGCTTTGACTGTGTGGGTCATCGCTGTGTAGGTGAGCATCGTATCGATGTAGACGTTGTATTGAGGTAGTGGTGTGCGGGGGACAAACGGCCGTTGGCACACTGCCTAGTAGAACAACGAACTCTCGTACCTCTGACGTATGTATTTATACGTATGTATGTGACGTTTACAGTGTGCTACGTAACCGCGCGATCCCGTTGGCGATTATCCGACCGAATTGAATCGGCACAATTGTGATACGCTCGCACGCGTTGCGTTGACACTTTTAATTTGTTTGGGTTATCCTTTAGACGGTTCTTTTTTAATTCGATGGTATGGTGTCTATAGGCCTTTGTGGAGTCTGATGACCTCGTCCATTGTAATCTGAGCTTTATTACGCTCGTATTTGAATAACAATGAGGATCGTTGTCGCTTGGTTTTCCTAGTTTTGGAACACTGAACTCTACGCAGAGTTAATAGCTTAGTCTGCGTAGACAATACATTTACTGTTTAGAGAAACAATTTTATGCATAGAAAATGGCCTCTTTTATATTTTATGAGCGTTGTAAAATATGTTTTTGTATTAAAAAGTCATACATTATACTGTACTATAGTTAATACTATAATACATTTCTTACTTGAATACACGAACTCAATTTCGCTTCATTTTAAATTTGGAAAAATCTATTTAATAATAACATACAGAGCAGTGATTGCTTAATGGTTAAGAATTCAGCCTCTCACTCCGGGGGTGCCGGGTTCATATCCATGGCGCGCACCTCTTTACAAAAGTGCGTTTTAAATTTAAATATCACTTGCTAACGGTGAAGGAA
>DWMG01002977.1:0-12478 GCA_018244855.1 Elbella merops
CTGGTCATAGGCTTCCCCCAATGAGCGCCATCGTGCCGTCTCGCCATATCCAGCATGTGTGCCTTCAGTCTTTCGAAAATCTTCATCTGCATATCTGCCGGAGAATCGACAACCGGCGGAGCAGGTGCGCTCCGGAGTGGAGAACGCGGCCCGGCAAACGCAGTGCAGGAAGCCCTCCGGCCCAGTGGGATGAAGATCTAATAATAAATTTATAACATATTTATTAAATGCACAAGTACCATTTATAAAAAGTAGTTGTGAACTCATCCAATGTACAAGTAAACAGATCCGTATGGCATGCCACAGCGTTGAGTGCCCGCAGCGCCCTCGTGAACGGGGCGTTGCGCAGCAGGTTGGTCCGCGCGTGCCGCAGCGCCAGCAGCGGCGGCCGTCGACGACGCCCAACGCTGTCAGCTGGCGCGTACAACCTTAACTCTTCCAATACAGCAGGACTGTCCAACTCCCCGCGCAGTACTCTTAATAAGTATTTCGCCAGGGCGAATTCTCTCCGTGTTTCCAGTTTATTGTATCCTACCATGCCAATTACAAACAAGGTAGGATACAGCAAGGGATAACCCGGGTAACATCCATACATTTTCATGTAGAGAAACCTGGTAAATTTATTTTGGATGCGTTCCATCATTAACTTAAACTTGATCTCACTCGGAGCCCATATAACCGAGTTACACTCCAGATGACTTCGCACCAAGGCCTCATATAAGGCGCGTAAGGCATGGAAATAATTTTATTTTAACAACATTGATTTTCTATTTACTTTCCATCTATTTTATCACTATATTTTGTTTCTACAATTATCATATGCATGTATAGTATTTCTTAGTCTTCATGTTCTAAATTCAATTTAGAAAGTTACAGTCAATTTGGCATCGTTACTGCAGTACTTATAATAAAACCACAATGTGTTTCCTTCTCCGCATATATTGTTGTTATAATACCATTGCACTTCCGTTGCAGTGTTATGCGTTCGTATGATGGCGTAAAGGAAACGATATAATAATATTTAGTGGCTATTACTATTCCGCTGAATAAAAATTTGCATTTCTAAAGATACTGTTGTTAAAGATTTAAATATTTTAAATACACGATGATTTCTATCAACAGCGCCGCGAATAATATAAAAATTGATATTGCGGGGAGGCTAAATATGTCGGAACCTTTTTATGAAGTCTTACAGAAACAAGCTGTATTGAATATTATCTCAGTTTAGACACATCTGGTGCTAATGTTAGTTAAACTACTTACAAATGATCTAAAGATTGTTTCCTCATGGAACTTGCAGCTCAATATTCCTACTCGCACCTACTTTTTTTGAGATATCGTTTTATACATTTTGAGATATCGTGGACAGACGCGAATAAAAAGTTAATATTTTGCATTTCGTCTTAATCAGATATTTTGAAACCATTTCGAACCCTTTGACGACAAATATGTATTGATTGTAATGTATGTAGTTACAACCGGGATCAACGACTTGCGATCAGAATAACAGAAATGATCTTAAGCATTGGCCACTAATGCTCACTTATCCAAGTGTAGAATGGCACTGTTGTTGCTTAATTTTGCAAATCGCTTCCGAATCAGCATCATGTCTATAAGTGCTAATCATACTAGTCAGAATTAATTTCAAATTATCATCATTATTAGCAACACCAAACAATGGAGCCATCCATTAGATATATTTGCTCTTATTCGAAGCCATAAAAATTCATAAGCAACAAAAACCAAACGAAACTCATAAACAGACGTTCATAGAGTCATAAAAATTAACACTGAAAAATATTTACGAGACGGCTATTGGTTTCAGTAAATAAAATTCAATATGCAGTCTATTCGTAACGAATTTATTATACACATAGGTAGGTTTTGTTGTTGAAAAAACTGAAAAAAGGAACAGGAAAGGGATGTGGACGGAGGGTGACACTAATAAAGGCAAACAAAATTTGATTACCGCGCTCTCACTACTAACCGTTGGATGGTTCAATGGAAGAGAGAACCACTATTTGATCAAAATATATTCATCAGTGCATATCAACATTAACCTCGCACCTGAGGGTTATGGGTTTAAGTCTTAGTTCGCAATTCATTGCAAAAAATGTGCGTTTTGATATTAAAAGTCACATGCTGTAACGATCAAAGAGAACATTGTGATAAAACCTGTACCACTTAGAGTTAGCGTAGCAGTATTTGGCTTTGGTCCTTCTTTTTCTGTGTTTCAGCTCTGTGTAGCAACGGAAAGATAAAAAAGTGGACGATGATAACTAAGTCACTTTAAAACCCTTTAAGAAACTATGCAGTTACCATTCTATAATAATTAATAATAATTAATCTTGATTCTCTCACTTAACGATAATAGATTACACATTATGTGTATTAAGAACCGCGTATAGATTGCCTCGATGGTTGAGTGGTTGCAAGCGTGACTGATGATCAGGAGGTCATGTGCTCAAATTCCGGGTCAGGTAAACTGGGCGTAAACGTAACTGGCAAAACGTGGGTGTGTACAACACTCTTCTGCCTTCGAGGATTACAAGCTTGATGTTACGTATGTATATTAAGCAACAGCACACTATTCTGAAGTTAATTGTACTCAAAACATTCCATATGGAGGCCTGCTTTACAACATATTTTTGGGTTAACGGTAGGAAGGGAAAACATAACATGCCTAAAAATTTTGTTATCTATTTAATAGTTTTCAATTCATCAAAAACATACACAAAAATACAAATATCCATACAAAAAGTACGTAACATGTGATCGTTAAAATAAAATTGCTTCCTCTCGCACAAACCGGCCGCTGTGCAGTCCAAACACTAGAGAGACAGGCACAACGTATATTAATTGGATCACACTATATTCAAATATTGTACGCGATTGCCGATATGCGGATGTTACAAAGTATGATCCTTTGCACAGTCAAAGACGTATTCATATTAATATTTTCATAATATTACTCTAGGAGTCACCGTTATTGTAAGCAATCCGATCTCTATACCCTGCAGTTGGCTGACACGGGCTGATATTGATAACGACGATAGGCTGAATCACAACCAGTTGTTTTTAAAAAGAAGAAAAAAAAATTATTTCATTGACACTGCGCCGCTGCTTTGCTTGTAATATCTAATGATTTATGGTATATTAATATAATATAAGTAATAGTGCAAAAAAATTAGGTAAGAGCGAGAATCGAATCTAAAACAACTCTGCAATCGGACATTGCAATTAAAGTTACCAATAGAACAGTAGATCTGAAACCTTACCTAAGCCTAATGGCGGATGCGTTCAATCTGTAAGGACTATTGAAATATACATTACTAATAAGTATACACGATTAATAAGTCTACGACGTAACGGTAAACAGCAAAGGAATCGCTGAGAATACAAAAGAGACGATTTTAGGACATTAACAACGACAAAAACACCAGAGATTTTATGATAACCTTGCAGTCTACATAAATGTAACATCACGAATGTATACCTAGAAGGCGTTACGTTAATTTAGAAATCACTGACAGAAGACAAAGCAGGCGAGCGATTTTACGACATTGAGGCGACAAAACAGACCAGAGGTTTTACGACATTTAAGAATTAGAGACTAGAGAGCTTAGAGAGAGAATATCGTAGTAAAATCCTTTTTCACAATAAACTGTCTCTCTCTCGCATAACGCGCGCGGCTATGTTTAAACAAGTGAGAGGCATGCAAAACAAATATTAATCGCATCGCGCTATGTAAACACACGTACATCGGACGCTGAGCCTTTTGCAATGAATTTGCCGGGCGCGTTGTTTGTAAGTATCTGATGGGAATGAAGCGATCACGGCCTGTGCTGATCACAAAACAGTAGGAGACTAACGTTGGTCTCGGGAACCATCTGCGTTACTCAAAAACGGGAATCCAGAATGTAGGTGGAGGGCGTGTAAGCCAATTCGTGGTATTTATGATTATGTGTGAATGTAGAGGATAAATGTGGAAGTGCATGCGTTAGATTCTGTCTAAATTTGGCATTAAGAAAAAATAATGTTTAAATACATACACAGAGATTATTCCTATTTATTGTTATGGATATATAACAATGCAAAAACTGGAATTAAATAAAAAAGAGTCACACTGGAGAAAGCTGAAATTAAATCAAATACCAGTATGACAAACTTTTTTTGTACTGCAGATTAAAAATTGTAATGTACTTATGTTTATTATTTATTTTATTGATATAGAAACAAAATTCGTACTGTGTATTCACAAGTACGTGAATAAATAACATGGATACGTGAGGCGCATGCGTGGTATACCGAGCCTTAGGGTTTGTGGAACAACTCCGTGGCATATTTTTTTATTGTTACACTGTACATATATTTGTGCTAAGTGAACATTCACTGTCATAGTTTACATAGTTACAAAAAATACAAAATTACAAAAAAAATGTACAGTATCATAGCCATGGTCATTATAAGCACCTGCATATATTTGAGGATGTAATTCATGTTGAATTTAAAAAATACGAATGCAAATAATTTTTTTTTTTCAATTTATTTTCCCTCGTGATGAGAAGATTTAAGAGGCAGCTGTTTATCACGTTTTCCAAGTTCAATTTAATGGCCTTCACACACTTTATATATAACATTATTCAGCAATCACAAATTTCTTCACAATGTTTTCTTTTATACCGAATCATATTCAGTTTGAAATCGCAGATAATTTCGTAAAATTAGACTGTATATCGGAAATTCAAATCCTGGACCTTAAAATAAAAAGGCAGAATTTTAATTCACTATGGCTACAACAAGAGCTATTTATGTTTCTACAAGACAAAAACTCTATTTTAAATAATCATTAATAAAATTTAAAAAAATGGAGGTGACAGAAACAAAATTTGTCTATGGATATAAGTCTAACAATTGTTTGTAAACGAGTAAAGCGTATCAAGTCTTTGAGACCCAATATTTTTATTAATAACATAAATATTAAAGTAACTCTGTAAATTTATTTGCTTGAACATTTTCATATTATGTGTTACTCAGGTAAACCAGGGATATGAATATATAGTTCGGATAAGGATTTAGATTTTGGCAATGGATGTTTTGGCGTAAACTCTAATTAGGTGTATGACTGGGTTTTTAGTAGGGACACGTTTTAAATCAACCGCAAAAATAATGAAAAGAACGATTTATTTTTTTATGGCAATTATTAAGGTTTGAGTAACAAAATATGTGGTTTGAGGGGTTTCAACCACCACCTCAGAAACCCAAGCCAACCTCACTTGCACGTGGTACACCCTGCTATAACAAAGGAGGCTCTGGCGACCGGCTGATTGCGGTATAGCGCGGCCAAAATAGGCACGGCTAAATGCCCTGGCCGCCGACGGGCAACAGCGTCGGCGGTGCGAAAAGCCGTGCCCTGCGATCTCTAACCCGCACGCCCAGCGTGGAGATTACGGGCATAAACCCCCTTTTGGGGAGGCCTATGTCCAGCAGTGGACTACGATAGGCTGATGATGATGATGAAAAATGATTATTTTAATGTTATGGTAATAAATTTTACATATCGTGATTCGCCAACATGAGGATCCTAACGATATCTGTCAATAACGTTTGTAGCTTAGTCGCAACATTATGTAACTAAGCTCCTTTAAACTCAAGCTCAGTCGCTAACGTGCTGTGACGCGAAACGCCACCGACGACATAAGCTTTTCAACGAAACTAAGTGTTAGGTAACAGCTATATAAACTTTGTGTACTCGACGAACTTTGGATAAGTTGTATCTTTGTAGCGTAGGACGCCCTTCAGCTAGGTGGAGTGACTATATATGCAAAGTGGCTGGCAGTGGTTGGATGCCACGATCTTAAGATCGAGCTCAGTGGCATGTTATTGAAGAGGTCTATCTCCAGCAGTGAACGGGAATAGGCTGATCGTGATGATGATGATGTATCTTTGAACTCCAATTTTATTTTAGATAATTTTTTGAGACAAGTCAAGAGCTATCAAATAATGATATAGTCAACTTTTTCTGCATTTAATTTATCTTTAGCCTATATGTATTTCGTCAGCATTTCATGCTTTTCAATATTAAACACTGTAGTTACCATTTTGTTTACTTTTGCTCAGATTTCATTGACATATTATATTTATATATTTTATTTACAAGTGGGCAGGCCCAAAAAACGCTGGCTTGATGTCGTAAAAGATGACATGCGTGCCAACGAACTCACCATTCAGGATGCCGAAGACCGTCCGAAGTGGGCTAGAAGGAGCCGAAAAGCGGACCCTGGGTCCTCACACACCAGTGTGACAAAATGACCGGGAAAACGCTTGGAGGATGATGATTTACAAGTGACATCAAAGGGATAGTTGTCAAATTTCATCACTGTTTATCTTAGTCTATTTCTTTAACAGTCATGCAAATAGTTTAACCTATTTTGTTGGAGACATTTATTATTGCTTTGTATGAGGCTTTGTTTGGAAAATAACATTTATGTTTACAATATCGTCACACTACTATGATATTAAATTGTAAATGATAATTATTTTCTACAGCCAACATGAATTCTGTCATATTACTTCGGGATACGTAGGTAGAAAGACATTTAATAAAGAGTTAATAAAGCGAGACGCCTGTTGAAGATCGAACAGATTGCTAAGTTTTGGTAGCTAATATAGATATTCCTTGAGATCTAGATATTAGAAGTTAATATGACCTAGCTATAATTTTCCGTAAGGGACCTGGCGTGACAATGCAATGATACTCTGTTACCATTTCAGTGAAATTTTTATTTTAATTTAGTTTTTAGCTTTGTAATCGGTTTTGATTGTCTTTCAACTCTTTTGAACTATTCGTCGATAGAAAAATGTTTAATTTCTTTCAATATTTATTATTAAACAGTGAATAGTTTCATCAAATCAATTGTTTTTGGATTTAAATAGGTACATATTATTTTACTTAGTAAAAATCGGCCTTATCTGTCTGCTTGTCACCTGGTAAACTTAGTAAAAATAGGCCTTAATTTTTAATAGCAATTAAAAATGCCCTAAGCGCCACTAAACTTCAATATAAATCCGACTTCATAAAACCAGTCAATAGAGGCTCAAAAGATGCGTTTTGAGTTGATGCCCTAACCAAACTAGATGCTGACGCGCTTCAGTTTTTAATATAGCGGAATAAGCCCAGTTAAGCCATTTAGCTTAACGAGCGTCGAGCTACGGCTATGACGACAACCAAGACCGACGCTTACATTTGCTTTTCGATGTAGGATCGGGTTACTTGTGCATCTGGATTTGAAAAGATATTGGTTTATTGCTGTTTTTTGTTACAGACCGACTTAACTTGCAACAAATATGAATATGCAAAGGCTTTACATTTTAAATGGATTCTTCATATTCATATAATTGCTTATCGTCAGCGTGCAATTTCTAATAAATTCTAAAATAATCTAATGAAGTTATTCATTTTTTGGGTTTTACTTTTCTTTCATTCAGTATTTTGAAAACATGATGCATTTTGTGTTCATCTCACATTGATTTTTTTTTTGAATTGCCTACTGTTAAGTTTATTAACCATCTGATAATCAATACTTCCAACTCCGTTTTAATTCCTTGCATCGATCAGTTCATCTAAACTTGGTTACATCTAGTGCTTAAGCATCCGGTATGTGTATAACGCAGCTGTAAGCGTTAAGCCATTCAGCTTAATGGGCGTTGAGCTATGACGCTGAACGTTCCAGGGGATTACATGTGCTTTTCGAGCGCGCTTCAAGTGTGCTTGTTATGGCATTGGGCTCGACTGTTCGGTTATCTAACATCGATACTGTAACACGTACAGTTTAACATTTGAGTGCATTCCCACACTCATACACACATTGTGTCTATTATTATTATTATGTGGGCGTGAGAGGCTTGAGTATACACGCTCAGGGCGCGTCAACCTAGTAAAGGCTGTTTATGTCCAATATTTACTTATAGATAGATAACTTGTAGAAAGTTGTCGGAATTCTAAAACACTAAGATTATTTTTTTGTTTATAATTAGCACATATTTTCAAATTCTACATCGTCACAGCAGCTTGTTGTTTCACTGTTGGACAGAGAGCTCTTCCCAAAGTATTCCACGACGATTATTCGCTTGGTACTCCCCTGATTTCATCGACCTACTGTCTTCTTAGCTTCACTGATTCAACAGATCAAAGAGTGTTACATAATAAGTCCGAGTGTCAATCAAAATGTGTGTGTACTGATATCAGGTCAACGTATTGACTAACGATTTTATTTACGGGATTGTATAGGCCCTAACATAGTTTCAGAGATACCCGACCTTTTTGATGAACTCCTATTGATCGTAACCGAGTTACGTAACAGGGATACCAGTCCCAAACGTATCTATCGACTGCCCCGAAAATTAGTGAAGGTCAGTTCGTAAGAAAAAAAGGCTCTAAATCTGTAATAGAGTGTTTTTCTTAATACATTTGAACATTAATTATTTTACTTAGCGTCTAGTTTTTAGAACTGAATTTCTGACACATTTTCCTTAAATTTTTATTTCATTTACGATGTTTCCGATTACTGCTTTGTATTTTTCATTAAAACCTAAGTCAAATTCTTCATTGTTTAAATAACTACCTCTCCCTATCCTCCCCCGTTTTCTTTGATTCTGTTCTTGTCATTTACTAAATGTGGCCCAGTAAATAACACAGAGATAAAACAATATTTTGTGCTTTTGGAAATTTTACTATTGTAAATTTATTTATTTATTATGTTGCACAATAAAGAATAATTGTTGTTGATATTGTGGATTCGTGTGTCAAATATTGAAGCGTTAGTCGTCCAGCGTAAGAGGCGTTAAGCTATGACGCTGACCGGTCCCGCGGATTACACGTGCTTTCAGGGCGTAGCGAATGTTGTGCCGCTGGGGCATTGGTTGGTTTTGCTGTTTTGCATGTATGAGTCTTGTCATGTGAAATATCTTTACTGTTTGTAATAATAAAAACAGAATTTTTACTAATAATATACATATTATTAGATAAGATATCATTACTTCGGATGGGCAGCGTGCGACGGTTAATATAATATCAAAACGAGTATGTAGAAAAGAACCATTTATTCAGAAACAACACATATGTATTATTATTATAAACATAAGTCAAAATATGTATCTATATTTCATACAGTCGTTAGAATAGAAAAACCTAAACAATTATTGAAGGATATTGTATGTGAATATTTATTACAAGAACAGGTAAATAGTGTGTGGTCATTATGTTCCCAATTTGAAAAATCGAACATTTCAAATGAATATATACAATTGATGACAGATGAACGAACGAAGATTGACAAGAAGTAAGAACGAATGAAGAATGTCAATAAAAAATAGCCGTAATGGTGCCAGTAGTCCAGAAGAGAATTACATAGAATATTCTTTGACATTCCAAAGGACCAATTTAAATGATTTACTTTGTTCCCATTGACAATGGTCATCTGTAGACACTGTCGATTGAAGCGATTCCGATTTTAGGTCAACAACGACGTTTGTGCCCAGTGACACACTGCTATCATGTCGTGAGACAAATGTTTGTCTTGTTGTCCAATATTGGTTTTAGGCGGATTGAAACTACAACTAAATACGGGTGTGCACTATTCAGTTTTCACCCCTGTCATTGCCAATGTAAGCACTGTGAGGTCGTTATGTGAGTCGTGGAAACAATATGTATTCAGTTGTGATGTTCTTACTGACGCCTTATTGCCTATGTTAAGGAATCAAACAGAAGACCATGCAGTCAGTAGTAGACAGTAGATCATAGCAATTACGCAAATAGTATAAGTAAATTATAAGTAAAATGTTCACGCCTGCATTTCAAAAGAAGCAGCAAGTACTTCGAAGTTTCCGCTCGATTGACGCACATGTGCTATTCACTTCAGTTGTTAGCGTTTTTGATATTGACAGTTCATCGTTACGAACATTGCGTATAGGAATAAAGTCGAGACTCCTTGTTTTTCTTTGTTGCTGGTGTATGTACTTTGTTGGGTGTAATTTTAAATCAGACACATTTTTCAAAGTGGGTACTCTCTTAAAATCACGTGTTGTGAGGCTATATTTTGTACTCCATTAGTGCTTAAAGTAACTGATACAACGAACTATCTATGGGACGAGTATGTACATGGATAAAAATAACTAAGCAAATTATCAATACTTTTGAAACCAATTTATATGCTCAAAAAAAAATGATTAAGTTAAACTCAGGATAGAGAAATATAGTTTTGATGGAGCCATGCCTCAGCGTCATTTAAACGTCAGATGCGTCATTTAAACGTCAGATTTTTAACAACTCGATTACAATACACATACGAGTATATCCACTTTTCAGATTGAGCGAAGAAAATATTGTTTGAATAATAGTGAAAACTGTTTTTAAGCCCATTGCGGTGTTTAAGAGAACCAAGCGGATAAATAAATAGTCTCGGATAGCCATTTTCTTTTACACGATTTAGTGAAGAGGGATACATTGTTCAATATCTAAAAAAAAATTGTGGTTCGAAAAAATGTTTTGACATTTTTATGTTTTGTAATAAAATACGTAGTCCTAGGTGCCTTTTGCGGTGTAGCAACAAAACTGTTTCTAATTTATAATAGATCCTGGCCTATTTGAAACATATTTTTCCTCGACGAATATTGCTTGTTGTTCGATCGTCGTTTAATACTATATATATCATTAATGAATGCTATTAAAGTTTGCAATATCCGAGTACATACTCGTATATTTATATAATAGACATGTATTATAATATCTATTTTGAGAAAATTTTAAAATAACTGGTGAAATGTCTGCCAATTAAACTTCAAAATATTTTAGTAAGTTGTCTAATCTTTGATTTTATTAGAAGCGAGGTAGGGTTGGCAAGGCAAGTTACCTTTGATAATAACTCCGAAATTTACTTTTTATCGCGGCGACTTCACAAGTTCCTCGTGAATTTAAGGCTAACTTACAGAGGTTGATAATATTGCTTGTTTGGTCCAAGTTAAAGAAATCGTTAGGTGTGTACCTACGTTTTATTGTGTCTTTGTTCATTTATTAAATGGATAATTATTTTTTATATATATATACCGACAACAATACACACAAATATTTACATGATATATCTCACAGTTAATTATTCGCTAGTATACATGCCAGTTACCATCGTGTGCAATGTTAATGCTATTTTTTATATTCATATTTTTTCAAAGATACTTATTAAGAATTGCTGCGCCCGCTACTTCGTCCGCGTGCCCTTATTATTATTTATGGTTTTAATTATTCTGTACGGAACTTTTTCTACAACAAAATACAATAGCTATGTTACATTTCACAGCATCAGCTATCTGCCAACATAAGTCAAGTAAAAATCGGTCCAGCCGTTTCAGAGATTAACCGGAACAAACATACAGTATACATGCATGTGCATTTAGTAGCAAAACGGTAATTTTAATATTAAAAACAGACACTGCAATCTTTTTAGATAGGGACTAGCAGCTTTTTTTGAAGTAAGACATGCGTCGAAAAAAAATGAAAAACAACAATAAATAGCCAACTAACATTCACTTACCTTCCTCTAACTTAAATCCGTCTGAACTCTTGCTGAGTTCGCTCACTTATCACACTGCATTTCGCTGCTTCCCAATTTTTATATACAGCTGTGACCACATTTACATGCTGTTACTCACTAGTTATATTTTGAAAATAGTCATTTACATAATAAATTATACGTGCTACGAACATATGGTATTAGTACGATTACAATTCAATATCGGGGAAAAATATGGAATACTTTTTACGGTAGGAAAAACTTTCTTGTTCATGGAAAAAGTAACAAAGTCACACATGTCATTATCATTGTCATGATATCATATGTAACTTCTGTGAGGAAATTCGTAAAATGAGAAATTGCTTTGACGTTATTTTTCTTAACCGCAACATGCTGTGCATTGCGGCAAAAATAGTCGGAAATACTACGACGCGAGAAAAGAAACACTTGGCTTGTACTGGAACTTTGGCGTTTCCGTTAGCCGTTTCACTTGTACCAATCGGATTTATTTTATTTATCGAACCATCTGTGTTGTTGTGTAACTATAGATATTGTGACCCGGTTATATTTTCTAGGTATGTAACAAAATCTATTAGGATTTCGTTGCTTATATGCTCTATGCTGAAACGTTTGTTTCTAAACGATTTTTACAAACTGGTAAGGTAAATTCATTTTACAATATAAATATATGGATATTACATTTCGATGTGTGACAATTTGGTAATTAAATTGTCTTGTATGTAAATATTATTCGTATAAACGGCAACTTTACATGAGACATTTTAGAATAAATCGATTGTTAGTAAGTATTTCCTAGCAAAATAGGGCCAGAAACTTAACATGAAAAATAATTTTCTCTGGCTATCGTGTGTAAGGGGTTCCAACTACCATCTCAGGAACCCAAACCAAACTCA
>DWMG01002978.1:0-12478 GCA_018244855.1 Elbella merops
CCCACGTTTAACCAGTTATGTTTACGTCCTTTGGTGGTGCAGCATATTGACATACACCGGGCATAGATGCAGACTCCGAGTCACTACTAGAAATTCTAAATTACAAAAATCATCATCATCATCATTAGTCATTAAATAGTATAGTCCAAAAAATAATTCACTACAGCTAATGACCCGACATGTATTGAAGACGCAATTTTTCGATTGTTTTTAATTGGAAGAACCTCTGAAACCCATCCACCTTTTAAGGGGAAACTTAATACAAATTAGTTGCAAGTCATACCATGAAATAAAAGAAAGTAAAATTTTCAAGATTTTATCAGAATACCTTTGTCATTAAATTATTTCAAAAAAATTTTAACGAACTTACGTGTTATTTACCTACTGGTTGTATTAATAAATAAAAGGAATATTACGTAACACTTAGCCAATATAAAAACTGGCGAAACAAATTTAATGTCTGGACGAAACAAAGAGTAAAAATAATAAAGCCTATCATAGACCATAAAATGGTTTTCTTTTTTTTTAAATTTGTCTCTTTTTCTCTTTTTTTCACTTATAAACATATTGTGCATAAAGAATGCACGTTCGCTAATAACCTAAATAATTCCGATACAATCTCTTATTTTTCACATCACTTTTTAGAAATTGATAAAAAGATAATTATTACTAGCCTTTAACCTCTTTCTTTTAACTATCTTTTAAATTTTCAAGTTAAATTGTTTCGTGGAGAAATAGGCTGACTCTGGCATTTCTAATAACAGTAAGGGTAAACTATCAAACAGTAAAACATCGGGAAGCCCGACAACATATGTAATCAATTGACTCTACATTGGACATGTTGTATATTCATAGATAACATAGTTATATAACATGTCATTACACACTCAATCAGGTCTTCAATTGAGATCACTACATAATAAATATCTATGTAAACCGTAAAAGTTCGATTTATATGGCTTTGAAAAACTTACTTGCTTCTCCTGGAAAAAACCTTTTCATCTTTACCTCTTTCGAGTTTCGAGTCAAGTACTTGAATGCTGAAAATTTTGTTATGGATGCCTGTTCACCCGCTGAAGACTACCTATCGCCGAATTTATTCGATACCGCTTCTAGATCAGTACGGCACAATAATGTTAAGTATTTCTGATCCATTTCTGCCCGACAATCGAAATATAAGAACAACAACTGGACTTTCCCATTATACCTTTCGGATCTTTCCGAAGCCGTTATTTACAAGAAATGGCGGCAAATATACCTGATTTACTAAATGAAAGATGAAGACATTTCACAATTTAATTCGCTTTTACAACCATTTCTTAAATCACACTTCTGTTCTTAATATTCAATTTGTTTTCGGTTGACCCCTAACATATGAACTTATACCCCCTATCATATAAAATGGATTGCCGTTGTCGTTTCTTTGGACGTCGACGTGGTCGACTTTCCTGTAGTTGTTCCATGCGGAATTTATTTCTGCAGTATTTATTTACAGATATTTTTTTAAATGTGGTCACTACTAAGCCGATATATTTACTATAATTAAGTATTTAATTATTGAAGCATAACGTATTAAATGTAGCTAAGAACAAATGCCTAAGCGAAAAGCCTACGCACTAAGACTTCAAGGTCTAAGCTTATCTGTGCTAGACTGAAGGGTGTGGCAGATAGACCGAACGGCTAACGTATTTTCCAACCTATAAAGTATACCTGGTAACCTAGATTTTGTGCTTTTTTCATATCAGAATATCGCTCGGCTTTTTGTTCATTTTTTATATAATGTTGGTTTTATAAGGTACCTAAAATCACGTCACATTAGGTGATACAGTACATTACTAGATATAACACAGATCGAACACCGTAAATTCATTTCTCTAACATGAAATCCCATTTCTAATGTTTATTCTATGCTGTGGAAGGTAAATGTAGTTCACGTGTTTCGTAGTTCGCAGGCTATTAAAGTCTAAAAACAGAAGGCAACTGGGCAACTCTGTATGCCTTATAGTATTAAATTTGAAATATAGATAAGACTTACAGTTTTATCGCTCTAAAAATCTACGTCTATTTTTAAAAGTTGAACATTTTAGGTCTACTTTGTCTTACAAATTAATAAATAGGCTTTAAATTATTGATAATAATAATTTATGGGATCTTTATAATTGGAAATATTAGGATAAATAACTGTATAATAATTTTATAATGAGATATCAAATTGTATAGTGTAACCAAATGGTGAGGTGGCATGAAAATTCATGAGATTTTCATAAAAAAATCTTATGGTCCTGTAAACAAATTTTAAATAAACTATAATAATAATAATAGGATATACATAATATAGTATTGTACCTGTACAAATAAAAATGCGTCAATAAAAAAATATTATTTATAAGTGGACTACCAACTTATGTAATAACAATAATTATGTAATAATAAATTTAAAATAAAAAGGACATAGGACTAATTTGCCTGCTCCACTTACCTTCAGAGTCCAAGCCGGCGAAATCAATAGCAAGTCGAAGTCAGCATGATACACGAGAAAATATTAAAATAATACGCCACCAATTTGTCGACACTATTTAATATTAATTTTACGATAAAGAAAATAATCAAAAATAAAAATAACTCAACTATAACCTGAGACGCAGTGTCAAATACGACTTTTCCGACAAAATAGAGATGACATTTGCATAGTGCGCGCGCAACCAATCGATACAGCACTAAGGGGAAATTAATGGGTATCGTCAGGCGATTTTGCACCTTATTACAATCAGAAAAGTAGCGTATTATAAGTTTGTATTGCTAATATACTTTATATTTAAACTAAAAAGGTACATTATAAAAGGATGAACATTTAAATACGTAGATATAGTTATACATTATACATAATTTAATAAAATTTGATGATGACTCTACAAGAGCCTTACTTGCTCGTTTTACAACTACATACATATACATATATTAGAGGGCCTATAAATAAAAATTGCTTATAAAATTTTACAAATATACACATTGATCATAAACTGTGACCCGTATATATGTATGATACATATTTACATGGTCCACAGATCATACGCTACAAATAAGCATTTTCGTATGAAAAAAAATTTGAATTTTTGTATGAAAAATATTATAACTTTGTATAAAAAATATATATATTTCATTTTAAATTCACCATCATAATTTGCTGTATATAATATTTTTATGGCAGTAGGTTAACCCCGTTAGGTCACTTCAGTTTATTTTACATTTCACTGCCGATCATAAATGAAAATACGATAAATTAAATAAAAACAAATAAAATACCATATTATTGTCAATATATACTTATTTTTAGACAAATATAGCATAAAGGACTTTTTCTCATATTCATAGTTCACGCTGTAACTCCACAAAAACTACGTACGTATTTGGCTTTATAAAGTTACACTTGACGCAGCGTATATGGGAGCTCTACATAAAATGGTGCCGCTCAAACGACGATAGTGACGGGTACAGGTTCGTACGACATTCAAGTCGGTGACCTCAACTGTATATTCGTCCCTGTCCCTCGCAAGCGCAAAGAAAGGAATAGAATGATGTAGTCCGATCCGACATTTTGCCGTCACGTACGCAGTTACATGACAGATGGGGAAGTGAAAACAGTGTCTCGCTGTGTTTAGATTTGATTTAGTTGAAAGAATATCCATAAAACATATTTTAAAATGCCAAAGGAGTTTAAATACGATGTGATACAATTAATACGTAGTGTTAAAGATCGTCCTTGTTTATGGGATAGGTCACTGGAGAGTTACAAAGATCGGATTGAACGAAGGACGGCTTGGGAAGAAGTGTTTAACATTCTCGATACAAACTATGAGGACATGTCGCCAGCTGAAAAGAAACTGACTGGTAACGTATATGAACATCGTAAAATGGTATTTCGTATTATAATAATAAATTATTATTTCAAAATGAATTAAGAACGTTAACATTGTAATATTAATTGTACAAATAAACGTGTCGAACGTTTATTTATGACATAATATATACTGATGTACCGTTCTATCTAAAGATAAAATATTAGGCACCTATATGGCATGCATACGTTGTGTAAACAACCAAACATTGAATCTAAATATTTGATGAGCCTGTTGGTCCAATGGGTATTAATGTAAGTGTTCAACCGAGTGGTATGGGTTCGTTTCCTAGCCAGGGCAAACATTTAATACTTTTAATAAGTCTGCATAATTAACTATCTGTAGAAGTTTAATCCATATAACATTTATAAATTAATTTACCTATATTAGCTGTTTATTTAGTATTTATTTATAGATAGACTACCTCGTTGATCGAGTTGTTGCATCTGCCAATTCACAGGTCTTGGGTTGGATTCCCGAGTCGGGTATCGGGTTTTTTTTTTAAATTAGACTTTAGAAATAGGGTAGAAATGTCTAGTAGTGCCTCGGAATCTGGAACTGTGTATCGTAAGAGCCACTCCCCCTACTTCATAGAAAGTAAAACCACTGGTGAAACGCGGAGTGTACTACATTCCTCTGTCTACCCTTCCGGACAAATTCCGGCGTAATGTAATGTTATGATAAAATTTGTTTTCCTTTTCAGGCGAAAATATTTTGAACAAATGGACAAATGTACGAGACACTTTCGTAAAGACCCTGAAGACAAGGTTTGGCAAAAAACACAAACGGAAGTACATATTACACAACCAGCTGGAGTTTTTAGTGAAAGTGGTGACGGACCACGCTCGGACCATCGAGGATATGGACAGCAGTGTGGAGTACACTGATGACCCCGTGATAATAAATCCTGTGCCTATGAAATATGAAAAGGACTCTGATAAGGAACCTAGTCCGGTTAGCTTTAATACCCGAAAACGTCCAAAGAAGAGAGATTCAGCTGATGAATTAAAAGATCCATCCAAGAGGCCTGCCAAGGAATATGACAACGACAGTGACTTGGACTTTGTTGAGGTTGACGAGGGCAACGATCCCAGGATCATGAATGAGGATGAAGCGTTTTTCGCTTCCCTTTTACCATCAATTGTCAGATATACAGAAGATGAGCGACTGGAGTTCCGAATTGAGGTTCTTGCTCTTATGCGTAGGATTAGAGATAACAGGAAATGGGCCAGCGATACGTAATATGGATGTGTTTTGTACTGAACTATCGAGAAGTAATGTCTGTGTGTCCGGGTAAAAATGATGATAAGCGTTAATACAATTTTGTAGAAACTGATTTGAGGCAGGATTGCAGTCACAAATTAATTTTGTTCCACACGTCTGTAGGTTATATGAATCACATGATAAAAAGAGATATCGTTTGTTGGGGAATTTTTATCGTCATATTATTACATAATTTGCAGATGTAATGTTCATTCTGATTACATTGGTTGTCCATGTCATGCTTAGTAAAGAAAATCTTACAGAATATCCATTGAAGTAAAAAGATGTATAGGTAATGTTGTAAAAATATTGATGAATTTAAAGTTCTTATAGATCAATTGTCTTTTGTATTATATATAGTTATATTGAGGAATAAAACGGTAGTTTTGATTATACATTTCGTTAATAGTCGAATGAAAAAAAATGACTGAAACGATTTGTAATAATAACCTCACTTCCAACCCGGTTGATCAAAATTCAAATTCCTTTTAACAGTTTAATGAAAAGTCCGTATACTTTACTCCAAAGACTGAATAAATTTTTGTAATATAATAATTGTTTATTTAATCCCTTGCTTTCCAGACATTATTCGTTCTACTTGTATATTAGCTGCAACTTCGCTTGTGTTCTTTTAAAATTATTTCTTGACATTTATCGTAAGTAATTATCAAATTTCGTTTTAATACATATTCCGTACATAACATAGACATAAAAAGAAACTTTCTATTGACATCTATCTTACCATATACTGCTTAAATACTACATGTGGCGGCAAAAAAATTAAATATGGCAGCTGTTAATAAATTCTGACATTTCGATATACCTTCCGTTAAATATCTCACTGCGAATTTTAGGTAAGGGACAGCTAAATCACTTGTGATAAATTGTAATAATTACAATATATAACCATTATGTCACTATGACAAAACAACAGACCCGGCTAGGGCTTATAAGCCATACATTTTTTAACTTGTTCTTGGACGACTACAGTAAAGAACTAGGTATACCTACTACCGTTCAAAAGTTTGGAATCAGTAGGATAATTTGAATAGAAACGGCAATATATATGTTAGGTAAGCTTTATTATACTTAAATCTAGATAAAACTTAGATTAACATGTAATTAAATATAACTCGTACAAAAAGAACAAAAGTATATCGTTTTTGTTAAGTTTTGGCTTCGTCAAAATAGCCTCCCTTATTCTTAATTACCTGTTCACAAATTTTACTCTTTCTTTTAATTCATTTACTGAAGTATTCAGAGTTTAGTGACTTCCATTCGCTCTGAAAATATTCCCACAATTGTCCTGAGCTCGTTGGACAACGGTTGTTCACTGTTCTATCAAGTTCATCCCATACTAATTCGATTGGAGAATCTGGTGATTGTGATGGCCACTTCATACTTTGCTATACACTTTGGTTACGTTTTTGCTCTATGTAACCCTGGCATAATTTAGCTGAGTGTTTTGGGCCATTATCTTGTTACAAAACAAAATTTCGGTCAATTAGATTAATTCCTGAGAGAATGGCATTTTTTGTAGTATTCTCAAATAACCTTCTTTATTCAATTCCTCCGTAATTTTGATCATATGGCCGGGTTTATTATTGCCAAAGCATCCCCAAACCATCACACTACCACCACCATGTTTAACTGTCTGCACAGTACACGCCTCTAAAGCCCTATCGTCTTTTGATCGGCGCACAAAAACTCGCCTCCGCGCGCCTATTGGAGCCAAAAATCTGAAATCTGGACTCATCCGTCCAAAGGACATCTTTCCACTCTTGTTCAGTCCAGTTTTTATGTGTTTTGGCCAATTCCAGTATTTTTCTCTTATGAATATTATTTAATCTTGGTTTTCTGGCTGCTACACATTCTCTTAGCCCAGCAGACAGTAAACGTCTTTGAAGTAGCAGCAATTTGTGGTGCAGTTAATGGTCGATTTCGTTTAGATAACATCACAACGTAGTTATCTTTCTGCTTAGTCGTAGATTTAGGGTGTCCAGATCACTTCCGGTCTTCGTTTCTTCCAGTAGCTTCTTTTCGTACAAGAGTATAATGTAGCCCTTTGTATGAAACACCGACTTTTTCTGGAATTTGACGCATAGAATATCCTTCCTCCCTCAAAGTAAAGATAGCACTTCGCTTACTTACTTTTTGCCATTTTATGCGCTTGCGAACAGTTGAAACTATCACACGAACGTCCCAAATGCAACTGAACTGACGTTTTTTTGAAATAATGTACTCATATTGTAAAGATGCCTCGTCTGCCTCGTTGGCCGTGCTGGTTGCAAGTGCGACTGCCTATCGGGAGGTCCCGGTTTCGATTCCCGGATCGAACACTACATAATTATCTAATTTAGATTTTCTAGTAGTGGTTCGGAGTCTGGATATGTGCCCGATATATGGCAATAGGCTCAACACCTATTCCATAGTGGGACGTAACCGTAATCGGTGAAACGTGGGAGTGTTCTGCATTCCTCTGCCTACCTCTTCGAAATTACAAGCGTGAAGTTACGTACGTATATTGTAAAGATTAGACCCCAGTCATTACAGGAACAATTACAAAAGTCGCCGATTCTAAGAAATCCCCAAAGTGGCGCTGTAACAACCTGAGAGGTCTTAAGACACGTGTGTCACCCCTTTAACAAAATAAGGGATAGTTGTTGAAAAATTTGTTTTTGTTAAATATTGTTATATGTACGGTCGTAAAAACCGTAATCACTAATAACAATATGTTTTTAATGATTAATTGCAGTATGTTGTTTCTGTAGACCAAAACTTTATTGATTCCAAACTTTTGAATGGTAGTGTACGTATATATGCAATTATGCATCTAAAGAGAGCGTTATTATGACATGTGCACATAAAAGATGTACCTAACTTGCAGTCGTATATGTGGCTTACATATTAGAAAATGACCATATTAACATTCTACTTTCACGACATAATAAATTTTCCTGTAACAAACTACGTTACAACCGTTTTCGGTATGATAGTTCAGGGTATACCGAAATTATTAAGGATATTAACTTTTAATATTTACAAATTAAATCTTCGAAGTATTAAAGCATGGACCTAATCTCTGTATTGTATGTCTCTAAGCTCGGTCTATTGAATCGAATTTACTGGAAAGAATTATCCTGTTTTTAAACGATATATATTTACACTGTAAATGTAATATATTATTACAAATACCTACAAATGAAAATATCCTATAGGACGTCATCGAACACGCGGACAAGTTACGAATGTTCAACATTTGTACGTACGTAACACTGAATTAGTATTACTAATTTATATGAAAAATAATAGGGAGCAACTAAAACATAGAATTAAGACAGGTTAGTTCAGAATTCAGAAAACTACTAAGATTTCGACTAATTTATGTTGATAGTAAAGATTTCGATAGATTAGAATATACTGACAAAGTTTGATTTCCAAGCAGTAAAAATTAAAAAAAGGAATAATTGCAAAATGTTTCGCGGTATAAATGCCAAATAATTCACTTTGTATGCAAAATCTAGTAAAAACATAAACACAACAAGTACAAATAAGGTACTGTTTAATTACTAAGTTTAATTACTAAGGTACTGTTTAATTAAATGTATGATAAGATAAAATACTCTCCATTGGTTACAATGACCATGTAGATGCAGGTGACATAATTACTTCATCGCCCAGCAATGCTATAATTTGTTTTAATATAACGTTCATTAATATAAGCTATAATTTTAAATTACAGAATTAACACAGACATTAGCTATGCTATAATATATATCTTTGGGGTTATTATATGGGCAATAATATTTCTTGATATTCTGAAATATATCTATCTATCTATATCTGTACACATATTATGACAATGTAAGAAATATATTATGAAGCAAAAAGACATACCTCTACAAAAATAGAAGTAGCAACGCCAACTAAATCAAATGATTTGATTGAATTCCAACAGTGGAATGATAATGAAAGAAAGATAAATACATTATAGCTACCTATATGTATCATCATATGTATGCTACATATACATATTAGATATAGCTCTGTCTGTAACTACCTTGAAACACACATTAACAGATTGAATTGTAAAGCAAACTTTTATCCATCCATTCCATCAAATTCCCTCCATTAATTTGATTCTGAGGTGTGTTATCCTTTCAGCTTCATTCGCGGTGTAGGCACCAATTAATAAAGATTAAGTGCAATTGCTCTTTTCAACATAAGCCATGCAAAACTTATGATTTTGAGGGTCTATTTTAAACAATATATGTTCTAGAAATATACTCATTGTATGTCCAAAGGCTACAATTTTTTTTGTTACACCAAGATGCATTGAAATAATACAAAAGATGGACACACTAATAGTATTCTCTGACAGTCAACTTTCACCCCTAAAAAAAATGTTATAAGCATTGTGACAGTAAAGAGCATAAAAAGAGAATAAACAGTACTTGGACGAGATAGAAAAAATAAGACATACCTACAAATGTATCAGGCATATTCCACATTTGATTAAAAAAATATTATTAAGGGACTGATTAAAGAACAAAGAATGAACAAATAACTGAGAACAATAAATTATGCTTCCAAATTAAAATTAAATTTCTCAGTATCATTGTGCGATTCTTTGATTGTGTGAACATTAAGACAAATGCATAGCACATTGAATCACTGAATATGCTTATCCAATTTAAAGTTAGATCAAATCCAATTTTTAAAGTGACCCTATCATGTTGCTGTATCAGAGCTGTATATTGAAAATATGTCCATGTACTACTGAGTTCTACACCCATGTCCAAAGAATAGGAAGAGATCCCACACATATCATTTTCAGCCTATATAATTGAAGTGATGGCATTTCAGTTCTCTTAAGATGCTGATGACAAATACTAATTAGCTTATACTATTACTTATAAGCAAGCTTATAAGGATGGTGAAATTGTATGGCATCTTAATACAAAAATGCTTGTCCAATAACTTTTATTTATTAAGCCATGTCTCTGTCTAAATAGAGATGTATAAGTGACATCTGTTAATCAAAATGATATGGCAATTTATAGACACTAGCATGTTGGGTATATTTCCTAATCAAAATTATCAGTTTGAGAATCTTGAGTTCAAGCAGTCTTCATAACACACCATTAATGTTAACAATGTAACCACACAAATATTATGATATCTGTGAGAATATAAGACAAACAGTACAATATATTAAAAACAAATACATTAAATCATTATATGTGAAATCATGGCTTTTTATCAACCATTGTTGCTAACAATAGGCAATCTGAGTGTATAATTAGCTACTTTACTTTATAATTAGCTTTAATAAACTGAGTAATGTAAAAGTTTTTGGCAACTAGTGCCCTTTGTCTACCCTACAAGGACCTTACATGATTATGTAATAATGGTTATTATTGTGGAACTGAAAAGGTTCAACAATCATATGTTTAAGACCAGTAATGCCATACAGAAATGTATCGGCTAATACATGAAATTTCAGCTTTTGATTTTGTCAAAGGAATTATTATAAAATTATTCATATCATCTATTTTTGTTCCACATTACTAGATACTTTAAAATACTGAACCAACTGTAGTTGAATGTGTTGATTCAATTGAGTACTTTGATTGCAATGACTTGATTCAATCATCTACTAATTTGCTAATATTATTAACATCATACATGACCCAATGTGATAATTTAATAAAGCTTGTTATTTTTAGAATGAATACTTGTATAGACAAATTTCACAGACAAGCATGAAGTTCACTTGATGGTAAATGGATGGGAAAAACCTTACTGGATAGAAACTTTGATAAGATAATGCTACTTAAAAGAGCTATGTTACTATGCTATGATATAGCTATATGCTATATGAGCTATGCTACTTTTACTGGACAAGAGTTGGACCATTATCCCACCTCGCCTCACCCTACTCTGAGCTAATGTTATTCTAGTTAATATTGATGGTAATAAATTTAAATGACTAATTTATATGTATAAGTTTTTTTAAACCACCCAATACCCTTCATGAGACTTTATTATATGTACTTCATTAGACTTTATTATACTAGATTTTACTAAACACCCTGTACACTAGAATGATTAATAACGACAAATAACAAAATTTGATAGGCCAGGCATGAAAACATTTGTAAAATTTGCTTCTTGATCCCCATTACTTGTAATTAACCAAAATATTGAGTTTAATAATTTTAATATCCGGTACCTATTTAAGATTTATCCTTTATACTTTTTGGCAGTCACATGTCATTACAAAGTCAATATTTAGCTCAATGTACAAAGGTACTGAGAATGCTTTATCATTATTAGTGAAGTGGCACCTAGATAACTTTTGATTACATCACAGATTTTGCACATGCTTTCAAAGTCAAATGTCAAAAAACTTTTATTATTTGACATATTTCCAGTACCAAAATTTATCACCAGTACTATACATGGAGGTAATATTTTGCAATACAGTAGATAACCATTTCCCCTAGTAGTCATTATTTAAACAATATTACATCTGTATTTCTGTGTAGAAGTTCTTTATATTTAGTCATATACTTTTTACTATGTATGTTATATATCCCACCTTGGAATATAGAGTAGTTTTATTAGGTAGGCCCTTATTGGCTAGACCAATATCACAAATTCTAAATATTACAATCCTTACAGACCTGACACACTTCTTTGTAATAGTCATTATGAAAATTTATTACTTATTGAAATACCTAGCATAAATGACATAAGTGGGTATTTGTATCATGTAGGACTTTGGTTTTTTCAAAATCGAAAAACAGTCTATTGTTCAAGGACTAAGTTGGGCCACTTTTTGTATTATAGAATATTGATCAGAATACAATACTGATCAAAGCAACCCAAGCATTGCTGATTAGCAATGTGAATATGCATAATGAAGGGATATACAGTCTGCTGTGACAGCATGTTTTTTAACTGTGCAGCCTACTAAAGTTATGGTATATAAAAATATTATGTAGTAAATATGGAGTGAAGTTGTAATGTAGTGTTATATTGCAATTTTTTAGTCCTGAAAGGATAGTAAGCAGTTGTTACATGTAATTAAACATGTAAAAGTTATTTAAAAAATGGTGTAAATGTATTCTAGAATTTTACTATTAAACGTTTCATGAGTGTTTATATACATGATTATAAATGTGCCAGCTGAATTCACATACTTTTTCAGGGTGGCCTGTCTAGTTTCGGACCTGTACGAGATACTTCCTCATGAGCTCTCCGCAACCTCGCTGCAAGCGCCGGGAACTCATGAGGAAGGACCTCATACATAT
>DWMG01002979.1:0-12478 GCA_018244855.1 Elbella merops
ACTTGGCCAGCGTGGCAGACTATGGCCTTAACCCTCTCAATATGAGAGGAGACCCATATTCCAACAGTGGAATTGTAGTGGGTTGAAAAAAAAAAAAAATATTGGCATAGTTTTATATTATATTTATCGCGTTTACTACAAAATTGATAAATTCTGTCGCGATGTTATAGCTTGTAAATGTCCGTTATATTTCTAACTTAATTTGGTTGTTGAATATTTTTATGGGCGTTGTAGGTTTAGCTATACGGCCTATAGAGCGGCCTTCATGGTGAAAGGCGAGGTGAAAAGCTGTGTGTCCTTGAGCTGGGCGTCCGTCGAAGTGTTTGGCACGACTTCCATTATAAGGGTCACGCTTCGCTGTCAAGGTGAATGGAGGCAACGGCAGACTTCGCCGCAATGCGGTTGGTTAGGCACTCGCGTCGTGCGTCATGCGTCGTGCGTCTGCGTTACAAGCGTTCGTTTTTTATTTAGAACTCTTGACTCTGTCTACATTCTGTTTAGAAGCAGAAAAAGGATATGCTTATTTAGAAACGGTTACACTTATTCATTGTCATTATTTAAAATGCTCTCTGCCTGCCTTGTAAGGAACCTGGCGTGATGATATAATAGTAACATAATGATAAATAATTAGTATAAGATGTGTGCAACTTGCATGAGCAAATGACTTAAAAATTACTTTATCATTATTTTACGTCATATTACGAGATAGATAAGTAAAAACGGTACAATAACTTTTAATTGCCAACATTATAAAAGAAAAACAAAAAATATAAAAAAGCAAGTAACGAACAATAGGTTTTATGGCTAAATAGGGAGATATCTTTCAGATAAACTTATTGTAGACAGATTATTTTAAAGAATTAATGAAAATATATGCTTCCTTTTTTTACATACTGTAAAACTGTAAGCTTTTGGCACGAGTTCCACCTCTGTCAAGGTGAACGACAGCGTCCTAGTGTCTAGACAGCTGGCGCCAGATGTTGGCCGATGGGGATAGCGACTCGCTAATGTTCACACCAAAAATGCTCTTGTTAATTCTTGGCATATGATATATATTGCTGTGTGTATTATAGCCAAGAAAGATTGTTTCTGATACTGTAAATCCATTTGATGGTGGTTGATTCATGTGGACATTTAACGGCAATGATAGCTTAGTGGTTAAGAATCTAGCTTCCATTTCCGATGGTCTTAGGTTCAAATCCTGGTGCGTACATTATTACAAAAAATGTTCGTTTGAAAATTAATTATGCCTTGCAGTAACGGTTAAGGATAACATCGTTAAAAACTTGTTCACCTAAGAGCCCTCTATAATGCTTTCTAAAGCGTGTGAAGTCAGCCAATCCGCTCTTAAGTCAGTGAGGCAGTCCACGGCCTTAATCCTTCTCGAATTGAAAAGAGATCCGTGTTCAACAGTAGAACGTTAAATGGATTGCTAATTATGATCCAATGGTCATCATTACCACGAACACCACAATTGGTGTTCGTAAAATACCCTCAAATGTACATATATGTTTCTATCACTGGTACGTACGAAAACCAAACTACGGATTTTCTTAGGAATAGAAACATTTCTATTTCTATCGGATGTCAGGTAGACACGTATTAGCGGGAAAAGCGATCTCCAGTCAATTAAATTTTATTGTCCGCTCCTCAATAGCCTGCAATTGGATCGGCAACGCTCCACTGAGTTTTATTTACTGCAGTTTATTATATAATATTTGTCGGCCGTGTTTCTTACAGCGTTCACTAAGGGTGTATTCATTATGATATCATTGTGTACTAGCTGTAATTGTAATGAATTGCTGCGATCAGCGGGAGCTCCTGAAGAAGATCCTCGGGTAGGGCGAGACTGAACTGAGAACTACACATATATAAATGTACACCAACTTATTCAGATGCTTATTTTAAAACCCACACACAGAATAAACAATTGAGCTTATGAAAAAAATATTTGTCCTGAATGGAACTCGAAGCGTCGAGCCCCGGCTCAGCGGTTAGTTTCACAAACCACTGAACCAACGGGCCCGTCAGGACTGTAGGACTCTTGTAGTATTAAATTCCGCACCTTATTTCCAAGTCTCTAACACGCCACACGTAGAGCACAAATAACGTGCTATTACCGGAATTGCTTTCCGGCGAAGTTCTGCCGATTCGCTCTAAATGAAGCTTTACAGATCCCCCACTCCCAGTGGCCCCCGGGATGCAGTTACAAATAAACACTCTATACTGTTAGTGCTCTGTGGCATGATCAAATAACTAAAGTGACTACTCCGGGTCTCTCCGTGTTTGTACTCTGCATTGGAATGAGGGCTCTATTTATTTGGCTCTTTATTTTTTTATGGTTGAGATGTTTCGTCCGGTTAATGTATTGCTTAAAGGTATTTTCTATCCAGGAACAGATATACAGAACGCGATAAGGTTCATGGTATGTACATATGGTATGTACGTACATACTTATAGATAAACAAGTCCTACCGATCACTGGTTCAGGGAAATCTTCATCTTCATCAGCCCACATCAGTCCACTATTGGACGTAGGCTAACGTTTTTCCGAGTGTAAAACAGGTGGTGTAATAATATTTTTGGACCACTCATACTCTGATCCCTAAGAGTGTGCCTGTACTATGGCAATCAGACTTTTCTAAATATGTAAACAACGTAATATACGCCTGTTTTTTTACCAAAAGGGATTGGCAGGAATTTAGTTTACTCCCATGATGACCCAGCAGTTATGTTATTCGTCCAATTATAGAATAGGTAGTGAGCCTACGGGATACAAATCCAGACGCCGAGTTGCTACACAAATACAAAATATATACACAGGTACCTACTTATGTGAATAATGTTACACCCGTAGAGAACAAATAATAACTCCTCATCACGGAAATGTTTGTCCTGGGTATGAATCGAATTCATAACCGCCGACTCAGAAGGCTTAGTCACCACTGAACCAACATACCAGTTGACCAGTTTTTATATTAGCAAAACAGCTCGCTGCACACTTTTTGTCCTGCTGCTGGTCACAGGTCTCCTTCTCAACTATAGAAGATTTGGAACATATTCTTCCACGCAGCTTCAGTGCGGATTGGTAGAGGATGAAAAAAATTATGCAATTTGCATAAGAGGCTCGTAATTAAAAATAACGTTAAAGTATTCTGCATCGAATCTAATTAGTTTCAGCGAGGATTGAGGTTAATCCCGCTGCTAGTTGCACAGTATCTTTCGATACATCTGCATTACGTTATGCAGTCAGTGCAGTGAATTGCAGTTTAATCGACATTGAGCAAATTTGTACTTCAATAACCCTCGCGTCATAAAATGCCTGGTTTTCCGAAGGTACACTCCCCACTTGAGTATCCTTTTGTTGTGGGTAGGGTCATAACATTATTATATAAGCAATGGTAGCACTGTCGCCTACTTGGTAGTATTGTCGCATAGATGGCAGCACCGTCGTCCTCCACACGGCGTTGCTAACAGTTATTGTAAAATAACATTGTAATTTCTTGAGAAAATGTATTCAAGTTAAAATGAGAACGTATAAATAATTCTCGTCTGTCTGTACGTTGTGTGTTTGTGACATACCTTTTTAAATTTGTCATAAAGATAGTTTAATCACTTTTTTCATTGAACTGCTAAGTGTGAGATAAGGGAATATAATGTTTTTTTTTTTTTTTCGACCCTTTACAATTCCACTGCTGGAATACAGGTCTCTTCTCAAATTGAGAGGGTTAAGGCCATAGTCTGCCGCCCTGGCCAAGTGCGAGTTGGCAGACTTCACACACCTTAGAAATTTTTTTTTTTTATAAATTCTAAGGTGTGCAGGTTTCCTCACGATTGTAATATTATTCCTCCTTGTAATATTATTCAATGGTAATGTTAAACAAAACATCTTATCGTCCTTTGATAGACGTTCCTTAAAACATCTTAAAACTCGAGAATATCTTATGTTTCGGACAGATTGGCTATGTCTTATGGGTTATGGCTCAAACCATATCTATAATGGACATGTGCTGTGAAGTAACCCTAACTCCGTCACCAAGAAAACATTGCCACCAACTTACTTTTTGCCATAAAACCGCAAACTATTTTGCACCGATTATATCACTGCCAGTACTGTCCAAGGTATCTTGCCTATTATTAATATTACTGAATATTACTGTAGAGCCAGATACAGAATCTCCGTCAACTCCTAGTGAAGCAGTAACTCCGACGCTTTTCCGTAGGATGTTGAGTACTATATCCATGGAATCGATAAGTTAGACTTCTCTCTTTCTTCCATGTGTTGTTTTACTAGACTAGATTGTCATTAATACACGAGTATCTAGATCTTTACTCGTTTTGGAAGTGATTAAAATATTTGCTCCTTTATGTCGTAATAATTGTAACTGAGCTGTGTAAACATATGTTATAACATACGTTAAAAGATGTCAATTAGTTCTCATAATATCACACAACTTGAACAATGTAGACTGATTAATTTTTACATTTTCTTCGTCATTTTGTATCAAATTTCCTGGCATGTTTCCGTATTACGTCCACATCAGAATGATATGTTTTAAATGTTGCCATTTATTTCAAATATTTAAATAACAAAAATCCTAGTACAATTTCCGTTACAGCAACCCCAGGAGTGCCCACGAGATCTCGTCCTTCCAGTAAGATGACGAAGTACGTGGAATGCTGGGGCGCAGATAAACCCTTCGCCAACATAACAGATTCTACGCTGGCGAAGAATATTGGGATATCTGTAAGTTTCGGATTGTTTCTAAGTTTTCCTGCGTCTATACATACCAAAAATGTGTCCATTTATATCCGGTTTGATCATTTTTTAGTCAAATAAAATTTGGAAACAATTTCTGTGTTGCAGAAGACAGTGACTTCTTTAAAATTAATACTTGTTATAATTTGCTTTTAAACCGCCCAACAATCTCAATTTATCGTATGAACTCTTCATGATTTTTTTTTTTCAGAGTCTGGCAATGATCGAGCAAAATCTCTTACCACACCGAACGTGTTGTGATTATAGGTAAGTTCGGGGATGTTAGTGAGAATAATTACAGCGAGATCATCGACGTAACCAATTTTTAGTTTTAATGAGGTTATTCAACACCTCTTAGGATCATGAATGATGTTATCAGAATTGTACGCCATACTCACGAGTAACTTACAAAAGTAAATAAACGCTTATAAGTTCTTGTAATGAAAGAACTTTAATGCGTGTTTCTGTTTCTAATGTGATTTATTAAAATTGGATGTACAAGAGGAGTGAGTGACGCTGTTCCAGCAATAACACGGAGGGCATGAACCGCGTGTCGCTGTGGTTCGACCGCGGCGAGCAGGAGCGCCAGTACCGCGACCAGCTCGACGAGCAGTTCAAGTACAACGTGGGGTGCGCCGCCGGCCTGTTCCTGCTGCTCGCCTTCATACAGCTCCTCACCGTGCCCAAGTAAGCCACATTACATGTTGACTGTGGGCTTGCAGTAATTCATCAAGTAGAGCTGTAAGACGCAGCGCTGTCCAACCGTTTTCAATGATTCGACGCAAACATAAATAATGTCGTAAAATATTTGAACTTCTGAAAACGTGGTGGTTTTGATACCTGGAGTGTATATTGCTACAATCGAAGTTATGTACACTTTTTTCTCAATTTATGAAAGTCAAATATAACACAGAACACTCCTTTCTCCTATAGCGGTGTTCGTTCTAAATATTTTAGTCAAGAAAATACTTTAAATACACTAATTTCATTTTCAGTATTTTGTGTTCTTGCTAATACACTTTCCCAAAGAGTCGTAAAAAAAGACCAATTCTAACAAAGCAGTTTTTTTCCAATCCTCCATCTTGTTGGAAAGTTGTCTTTTAAAAATGTATACTCGATCTATCCTATTCTTATGAAATTCTATTCTTACTTTCTTGTTTACGCTTCCAGGGGTCTAGTCCTTTACGCAACGTTCGGACCAACATGCGTAACGCTGCTCGTATTTGTCTATCTCACCTGGCACGACGGAAACTGTTCTGGTCGCGGTATGCATTTGCTCTCTGATGTACCCCATGACATGTACGTTGATAACTGCAACAAGCCTGGACAGGTATGTATTTAAGAATATGATTTCGGTTTTCTTTAAACTTTTTTCTCGTCTTGTTTTACTAGTCAATATTGGATGTTTTTTCACACTTTTCTTTTCCTCTTCGAGTAAAACAAGTGTGATGTAACTTTTTACGTGTTTTTTTTTATAAAATGGCAACTTTTTACAGTAAGACACTGTGTATAAAATAAATGAGATTTAAATGCTTTGTCATTTACATAAAGATCGGAACGGCGAGAATCAAATTCAGGAGATTCGTTCACAATCAGTACAAATATTACACCTATTACATCCTACTTACTGGCCCTCGCTTCTCGTATCCAGTGAATCCAAAACATTGTAAAATCAACTAAGTCCAAATATCGCTACCAGACTGGGTTAGCGCGGATAATTGGTTCGAAAAGCACATTCTAGTTAGCAGTTAGATGTTCATCGTCTGTAATGTTCTCTGTTAAATTTTGTGTATAATAAATGTCAAAAATGAAAACTTTTAATTTATCTCCTTCTTGATGTCTTTTGTATTTCAGGTTGTTGCTAATAATTGCTTCATCAGACTAACAATGTTCTTGATAACGACAATCCTTATCGGCACGTGTGCGGTTATAAATCTAGTAAGTTTGATTTATGTTTGTCTTTTTTGAGACGAAATTCTATTCAATTTATCTTTTTATTGCATCTTCAGCTATGTTGTAACAGTAACAAACAATACTACCAGATGGAATGACAGTCGTGATATCATAGTTTTGACTACTGATAATTGTCCTTTTATCAGTTTCAGACTAGACTAAAGTATATTTTTATCAGTTTCAGACATACCTCATCCAAGATTTTCCGCCGGAAGTTTGGAGCACATCTTATGATTGGAATTCCACTAACATTACCGGCTCACCAATTTTGGTCGATGTGGATTCGGCTCCTGTGAGTAGTCGTAGACTATTAATAAACATTTTTTTTTGTCAGTCATATTTAAATTTACGTTTTTTTATCAATTTTTCAAATGCCAGTAAGAATTGTGATCTTTGGGTATATAACACAACACGTAACATCACGCCTGTAATCCCCGAAGGGCTACCCCCTTTGCCTACGCAGAGTAGTATAATAATATATCCCCGCGTTTTACCAGTTACGTTTATGTCACATGGAATAGGTGGTGAGCCTATTGCCATACACCATGCACACATCCAGACTCCGAGTTACTACTAGAAATTCTAAATTAGAAAAATTCAATAGTCGTGTAATTATACTAGTAGTATAAATTATATAAGACTTAAATACTTCAAATGTTTTTTTACTGTCCTGTTTTTGAGATTTTAATTATTTATATATTCATCGCGTAAAGAGCGATTGTAATTAGCTCGCACGTTTCGTGTTCCAGAGCTACCTGTACAGCTCGGTATTGACGTTGGCCTCCATCTCGGTGTTCCTGCGTGTGGGTTTCGTGCTGAAGCTGGTGATGATGGTACTCACTCTAACCGTCCATATCACTCTCTTCGCTTCCGTCCAACTTTTCAACCAGTACCAACACCAAGATGTCGATACTGAGTAAGTCATCTTTCAATCTCCTCAAAATGCTGAAATGTATTTATTTACAATATTTTTTGGTATCACCTAAATTATTTTAAGATGTGCCATTATTGATATTAGAAATAGGCTGAACAGTACTAGAGCAATTGCAAATACTTTATCGTGAGCTGTCTCCTTATTTCATGTGAAATGACACTGACAATTGTAAAACCTGAGTTATTAATAATTTCATAGTGTCATCATGAGCCTAAATCTAACTTTAAAAAACTCGCTAGTTTATTAAAATTTGGATCGCTATATAAGGAATTCCTTAAATAATAATATAGTAATAATGTTTTGATTTAGACAGAAATAGTATCCACTATATTGTCTTCTTCCACCATGATCTGAATGTGAATGTAGATGAGAATATATATGACAGTAACGGTCGTGGAAAAGAAAATGAAGTCGGACTTAGTTGAGAGCATACCACACCCCAGGTTCTCGATGTTGCCGTACGCGACGAAGGCGGGGCTGGTGCTGGTGCTGGTGGCGGCGCTGCTGCACGTGCTGGACCGCCAGATCGAGTTTACGTCGCGGACCGACTTCTTGTGGAAGGACAAGCTCAAGTTCGAGCAGGAGGAGGTGGAGACCATGCGGGGGATCAACAAGGTAATCATGATTCTCTTTACATAGATTTACAGGTACACATGTAATTGATATTTACACAAGAACGATTTTAATTATGTTACTTTCATAACGTGTCCTTATGTGTTTGATTACTACACCAAAATATGGAAGATTATCCGTAACGAACAGCATGCTGGTCTTTCTGCATTTTTATTAGCGTTCTTTTCATACGTGCTTTTTAAATTCTCAGCTCAGAAACTAACCAAAGAATGGTTAGTAGAAAGAGCAGTAACATTTATACGTAGTTACACTTATTTTCTCTTATAATCGACAATGAGATTTGCGATAATATCGTACGTTTTATAATCCTGTTTCTCATAGGGATTTGTGTATCCTAAAGGTTTCATCACCTTTGCTTAGAAATCGTTTCTATGAAACTTTTCTGCATTTTAAATGTCTTTTTGAACAACATTGTGTCCAAAAACATTATATTTTTCAGATTTTACTCGAGAACATTCTGCCAGCTCACGTGGCTCAACATTTTCTGACATCTGTCGCATCCGAGGTATGATAACTAATAAATCTGTAGTTTTCTCAACAAACTTTACAATTTATGGAGAATTAGTAAATTTTAAGAACAATTTTAGTACTATCAAGATATTTTTATATATGTACATACGTGCCTTATAATCTATAGAAATAAATAAAATTGGAATGTCTGCTTACAATATTAAAATGACCGTTTTTTACTAAATGCATATGTATGTATACACGGTGGATATACCAAAATATTTTTTTTTACAATTTTTGTCTGTCTGTCTGTTTGTTCCGGCTAAGCTCTGGAACGGCTGGACCGATTTTGACGGGACTTTCACTGGCAGATAGCTGATGTTAAAAGGAGTAACTTAGGCTACTTCGATTTTAGAAAAAGCGTTGGCTCTCATGTAAACGAAGTCGCAGGCATAGCTAGTTTATATATAATTATGTATAAATAGTCCATGTACCTAGTGCAATGAAAAATTCAACAGAAATTTAATTTGTAAAGCTTATTTCCATTTTCGCTGTGTCTGATTATTTAATACTTTTCTCATCTATTAAAATGAAACGCTATTATATTCTAATATACTTTTGCGTAGTAGTCTAATTTTAGCACCAAGTATTAATGAAGCCCTTGCAAATTACGATTTCCCAGGAGGACCTGTACCATGAGAGGTACTCGAGCATCGCCGTGATGTTCGCGTCCATCCCCAACTACAAGGAGTTCTACGACGAGACTGACGTCAACAAGCAGGGCCTCGAGTGCCTGCGGCTGCTCAACGAGATCATCTGCGACTTCGATAAGGTAAATATTAAATTAAATCAATAAGGTATTTACCTTCCGGAATTTTCCCGAGACAAGTAATATTGGATTTTTTTAATTCAGAATCTCTAGCAGTGACTTGAAGTCTGGATTAGTACCCGGTGTATAGCAATAGGCTCACTACTTATTATTCCATGGGACGTAAACGTAACTGGTGCAACGTGGGAGTGTACTACACTCCTTTGCCTACCCCTTCGCAGATTACATGCGTGATGTTAGGTATACCAAATGTTAAATCAACACGAAACTATTTTCCAGTTGCTCCTGAAGCCGAAATTTAGTTGCATAGAGAAGATAAAGACGATCGGCAGCACGTACATGATAGCGGCCGGACTGCGGCCCGGCAAGGAGGAGTCTCTCGTGAGAGCTGATTTTTTTATTTATTGAAATAATGTATAGATAGATATCTTTGTATGTTGTTGTAATCACAACATTGATGGAATTGATTAATGTAAAATATATTTTATAAATGGGCTGGGCATGTCTGTCGAAGAACCGATAACTAGTGGAGTAGACGAGTTCTAGAGTGGAGACCGCAGCTCGGCAAACGTAGTGTAGGACGCTATCTGGCCCGGTGGGATAACGATCTGCGAAAGGCTGCAGGCAGATGCTGGAGGCGACAAGCCGAGGACAGGGCGCGTTGGCTCTCGTTGGGGAGGCCTATGTCCAGCAGTGGACTGAGATAGGCTGATGGTGATGATGATATTTTTTCGAACATAGGTCTGAGGATATAAATTTTTAAAAGTATATGTGATTGAATTCATCAACAAGAAATCTACCAATGTTTACAATGGCTCATCTATTAATCAACCGCCGAAACGTCTTTGTTAAATTTTTCGCAGAGATAAGGTAAAAGTGTGGAAGATTCCAATTTGACGCGATCTAAAATCTTGAAACTTCAATTGAAATGTAACTTTTATTAAAATAAATTGTGGACTTTACCCCATATTTTACATTGACCCAGATTAAATCCTTCGTAAATTCCATCGTGTGTGCTTTACGAGTAAAATTAAATTGTGCTCCCCGAATTGAGATTCTTTTTAAAACACTTTCATAGGGGTTAAGGATTTGTCAATTTTTCAGGACGCGAACAGGAAGGAAGAGCACACAGTAGGTATTCTAGTGGAATTCGCATTCGCTCTGATGACGATACTCGAGCAAATTAATCGAGAATCTTTCCAGAGGTTCAAATTGAGGATCGGTGAGTTTAATTTTTCGGACACTTTTAAAGTCATCAAGTTATTTGGGTAGAATTTAGAAATTATGTAGTTTTTATATGTACCTATAGTTTTTAAATGTAACAGATACCAGAAACAGCTTGTAACATTCTATGACAATTCTGATAGTCTAATTGTCATAGAGATATTATGTATAGAATGGGTAAGACATACGGCTGTCTTAAGTGGCCGACGGTTTAGAAAGAGAGAAACGATCGCGTTAACTATCTCGCTTTCTATCTCACTACTGACGCATGGCTCACGGTAGCGCTACCTGTGCGTGCGGGAGTAGAAAGAGACAAATAGTTAACCCCAATTGCTTTCTCTCTTTTTTCTATGGACACATTTTAGGTTGGCTCACTTAATCTACGTATAATATATCTATGCTAATTGTGGAAGTAATTCAAACAGAACATCTACCCTATTTGGACGCCTTTCTTTGACGAAATCCATTGATGATATTTTTAAACAAGAATAATCCGATTAAGCCGATTTTTTCCCGCATTTAGTTCACTATTGGCAGATAATCAGTATTATGAATCGATTCTAGAAATATAAAACGCCACCAAAAACAATTTGGATCAAACTTGCCAAAAAAATACTTTGGGTTTGCTATGTTCTGCAGCTTCTACCAGAACTCTGCTTTAGCAGTGAACTAAAGTTTATCAGTAACATTTACAATGAAATATCAAGTGAATGACTTCACGGCAGGTCTGAACCACGGGCCGGTGATCGCAGGCGTGGTGGGCGCGCAGAAGCCGCAGTACGACATCTGGGGCAACACCGTCAACGTGGCCTCTCGCATGGACTCCACGGGCGTCATGGGCAAGATCCAGGTCACCGAAGACACTGCCAAGTAAGTTATTCGTTAATTTTGTCTAGATTTAAGGTGTTCTTTTCAACAATTCACATAAAAATTGGAGAAGTACGTTAAACTTATTAAGGACGTGGGAGAGATGTGTGCCCAATAGTGGGACCTAGAAGCGGTTTCAATTACATCTGCCAAAGGTTTTCAGTAAATTTAAATAGAAGATGTTTTCAATGCTTAAAGCTGTCGCTGGCTTTGAGTACTATTAATTAGTTACACGTCAGTTTTCTTGCGATGTTATTTTATCGTTATCATGAATATTATCGAAAATATTAAATTCAAAATTTGCTTTGTATTTGTAAACAGTTTCATAGCCCTTAACGTTTTTTAATTCAGAATCTCTAGCAGTGACTTGAAGCTTTTGTATTGCGCTTGTAGCTTTGAGCTTTTGTATTCTTAATGTCAGGCTGAAGGGGAGATAGCAACTTGCTGCTAATGTGAGGAGTTCGAAAATCCATTCTAGGAATCCATGCCAAAAATCATTCGATCGGTGTACACCCTGTTATTAATTAAACAAAGGAGGCCTATCTAGATGCAGGCAAATGCCTCGGCAACTAACTATAAGTGACAGCAGCGGGGCTGGTACAATAGATCGAGAATCTGCCCGTGTAGTGCGGGGATTATGGGCAAAATAATTAGAGGAGTCCTGTGGTAGTGGTGTAAGCGCTGTGGTGCCGCAGGGTGCTGCGCGGCGCGGGGTACGCGTGCGCGGCGCGCGGGCCCGTCTACGTGAAGGGCAAGGGCACGCTGCTCACCTACTTCGTGCCCGCGCCCGCGCACGCGCACGCCACCTAGCCGCGCCCCGCCCCGCCCC
>DWMG01002980.1:0-12475 GCA_018244855.1 Elbella merops
GGTGAATAGGCACTTTCTAGGCGAGCGTGTTACACCCTAGGCTGCATCTCGCTTTCCATCGGGTGGGATTGCAGCCACACGCGGGTCTATTTGTAATTTAAAAAAAAATAAAAATAATAAAACATACCACCATCTTCATATGAAACATAAAATAACAGATTACTTAGAATAAATATATAGTATGCGAAATTCTAGAACATTGAAATGGGCAGAAATCTAAAAATTATTAGCTTATTATTATTAGCTTCCTTTTATAATTAATCGCTACTAAGAAAATGTTTAATAAAAAATGCACTTATAGTACTATCTTTAATTTCTACGTCTACAATTTTTGGAAATAATTCATCGGTAATAATAATCAGATGTCTGTAAATTTATAACTATGGATTCAACAGACATTCATAAAATTAAAAAATATATACTATTACTACATTTAAAATATATATTTAGAAAATAAAACAAGCGAGCTTTGCAGACTATACAGTAGTCGCATATGATGTGTAACATCTGACATCTCACCTTGGTGATAACTAACTTTATAATTATTATTACTATATTAGTATGAGGTACATACATATTCACGTTAATTACTTGGAATTGTCAAAAACATTTCACAAATAAACATAACAAAAACTTTCATCAAACTTCACAAAGTCATTCTCAGATTTGTCATTTGGTTTCCGTTTATTATTATTTAACAAAGAAAGACGAAAATAGTCTTAGGATTTTGACATTATAGATTATGTGAACAATATTTTATATATAATTTCATTATAATAATACCACTCTTGTAACATTTTTCAATTAAATTAATTAATTAATAAAACTGAGACACCAGCCTTAAATGTTTTCCCACCATTTTCAGTAATCCAAAATGGCTTCCGGTTCGTTTCTAAACTTTTTTCAACATTAATAATTTATACGAGTACCGAAACATTTAATATCAATATTTTCTTAAAATTAAGTATTTATAATTTGTATCAAAAATTTAAAAAAATCCTTATACATATACCAGTAAATGCGAATGATATATTAAAGGATTATTTACTCATATAAATAAAGCTTAACAACGACTAAGTTTAACTTCCCTGCGAAAAATGTTCTGTGTTAGTATCGTTTCGCGCCAAAGAGATTTCATTCCAAAAAAGAGAGAATAAAGAGAAATATAAAAGAATAGTTCTTCTGTAAAACAGCACAGTAACATTCTTTATGCAATACATGTGTCACCAAATGCTTGGGCACAGTGTTAATTCAAAATGTGGCATATACATAGGTACTTTGGGGGTAGAATAAAACCATCCGAAAGATAATACGTCTTAGGCGTTAATAATTATTGTTTTCAATGGATCTTTTTCAGACGTGTATTTAAATATAGTATAACTTGGGATGCAGCTGAATTCAAAAGGCTCGAGTAGAGTGGGCCAATTGGAGGAGTTGGACATCCAACTGTGGACTTACTAAGGCTGATTAATAGATGGATATTTAATTAACAATATTAATAATCAGTGACGGAGCCACTGGAAAGGCCGGTGTCCAGTAGAGAACAGAAACAGACTGATGATGACGAATAAGGAACACAACATTATTTTTCTTATATTTATCATGCACTTGAATATGAATGAATAATGATGATCTTATGATCATCATTTTTCCCGTGATAATGTGCATTATACACAAGCTTACTCTCCCGAACGTGAGTGCAGGCTGTCAATTTTCTAGGTTAACGTTATAAGCTATCTAGCCTTAGCTCTATTCTGTCGTAAGTGGAAATACCTGTCCAGAGAAAAAAAAAACAAGGCCTATGTACGATTTTTTTACAAGACACGCCATTAATAATAATTTTATAACCCTTTCTCATCCACAAATCATTCAGTATCCAGTGAAAGAAACGTATAAAAACGCGAAAATCCCATTTACTCGTAAAATATTCAGATGTACCATACCCTACGCCACATATTGCCTATTACAAGCCCGACACATATTCCCTGGATCATATATTTTCATGATCAAGTTCATTAGAGCTTTATTACGGTCACTTATGTTTTCTGACTGGTTTATTTAACTATTATATGCAAATGTGTTTCTCTTGATGTTCTCTTGTTGTTTCTCTCGGCTGTCCGGAAATTGTCCGTTGGATGCATATCCGACCTACGCTCATAATGTTATATATTTCAATATAATCGAGCTCTTTCACCCTCATAAACTCTTGTTAGGCTTATTTCGGATAGTTTCCTTAAGGATTTGTTTTGCTAAAATACTATAGGTACCGGATCTGGGTTGACTGATCTGAGAGTTTAATGGTTGGTGATTTTGACTACTGAGCCCAGGTATTGCGGATTTAATTCCGAGAATTTTGTGGTTGGCACAAAATTTTATTGTAATTCCCTATTAAATGTAATTTTTTCAGATGTCTTATAAGTGATTAGTTGAATGTCGATTAATGTTACCTTACTTAGCTCCTTGCACAACATAAAAATTTATGGGTTCTATACTGAATAGCAAACTAATAAATGTTTCCCTAATATTTATAAGAGATTATAAGACTTAAGACGTTACAATCTATTGAATTTTAAAGATACTTTATCTTTTCTATCTTACATGTAGCATCGCAACCGGAATTTGCACTTCATTACTATATATGCTCCGAAAAAATCATATGAGGGTGTCAAAAGATCGTTGGGTCATAAAGAATTTGGACGCCCAGTGCCCTAAACTAGACATTCGTTATTAACATAGCGTACTGGAGCGGTCATGGGAGTTGTCATATAAAGTGGGCAATATATTTTTATGAACAGTCTCATTAGGGCTTTATTGGGGTTCGCCATGAGGTCTAGGTGTATTTTTATAGAATGAACGATGTGGGGTTATATAGTGGCGGAATAGTGGTTTATGATGGAACAACTGTATGAGATTGTATATTTTGGTTGTGCTTTCAACAGAGATGGCCGTTACACAGCTGATGTAGAAAGAAGAGTGGGGGTAGGAAATAGTGCGAATGGAGCGTTGGGTAAGCTGTTGAGTTGCCGACACCTTAGTCAGCGAGTTGGCTATACACAATGCCGTGCTGCCAAAACTGCTATTTCAACTCTTCTTACGGAACTTACGGAAGTGAGATCGGGGTACGTGAGACAAAGGTAGAATCAATGCGGTATAGATGTGGTCGTTACGACACATATACGTCTTGGCACTCGCCGAACATGTTCGTAATACAGAGATAAAGACGATGCTTGTCATGAAAGAGAGTATAGGTGTAAAATTGAGAAAGAGCTTGCTTCCATTGTTCGGACATATAGAGAGAACGACTGAAGAAAGAACGACAAAACAATTATACAATGTGAATGGCTATGTGCCCAGATACCGAAGGAGACCAAGGCTTACCTATCTTGACTAGATAGTTTAAGTTCTAATTGATAGGAAGTTAGAAGTCTCCAACAGGCGTGCATGTATGAAGAAAGTGATAAATGGCGTAAAACCACGACAGGCATCTAATGATAGAGATTTTTGGCAATCAGTGTTTTCTGCTGTACTCCGTAAAGAACGTGACATACAAAATACAATAATATTTATTATTAAATCAACCTAACAGTGCTCATTTACCTAATAATTTGAACACCAACTTTATGAGCAATCACTTAAGGAGCAGTGATAGACGATAAAACGAAAGACTCACAGATTATGAAACTCGTAGAAGTGGCATATTTTCACACGCTATCTTTTAGCCGAGCCACACTATTTAAAGAATGTTTGCTACAACGTTGTTCAACGTTTATTCCACGCTAGTTCAACACTTGTTCAACGGTGTTCAACACTGTTTAACGCTATTGATATCTAGGCTAATTAAAATTATATAACTTTAGAATGTTACCAAGCTGTTACGAGCTAATAATCGCGCGAGCGAAAGAAAATTAATGACATACAATTTATTACAAAAAAAATTACACTGATATATGCTTGTACTGAAAGGTCCATAAATAATAAAAATCAATAAATAAGCAACATAAATAGACATACATATATTTATTAACTAATTAAAATACTAACTAACAATCTCATTCATTAAAATGCCCAGGAAAACCTTTAATTGCCTTGAATATGTGACCAAAATAACATGTGAAGACCATATCAGTTAAGAATTCTTGCTCTCTGCCAACCTCAATGGAAAATAGACGGTGTTATATACGTATTCATGTAAATGAAACGATTAATCAAAGTTTATTGCATTATACAACTTTATACTTAAGTGTACATTACCTCGCATTACTTGGGTAGGAGTACCATTGCTTTGTTGGGTTTATTGATAATTTGAGTGCCTATTTCCTTGATAAATGATCGAGATTGAGTAACTAGCGGAGGCGGTGGTGGCCAAAGGTTAACTGGTCTCCAGCCTAAAAGCATTGTTTTACGCCTTTAATAATATACATTATTATTGCATATAACTCGATACATAAGCCAATAAATAATATATTCGAAAAAAAAACATCAATACGTACATCAACATCAGCCTGTGTACGTCCATAGGTCTTCCCTGGGTTTTTGCGCATAATATCCATCCTGGGCTTATGGGGCAATTTGGGAATACATAATATATGTATTTCGTCTATCAGAAAACATGGTATTTAACAGAAAACATTTTTATAAACAAAAAAGGTAGTAACTGTCGATATCTTTTCGTGAACAGCCCTATTATATCATCACTTCATGTCTCTCACGATGTAGGCAGAAAGTACCGAGTGCCAAATATCTCTATTCTTACAGACTTAATTAAAATATTAACATTATCGTTATACAACACTCTACTAGATAGAGAAAATAATGAAGAAAACAGTGAAAATTATGGAAAACTAAGGAGTGCAGATCTTCTCTCGATATTTACCTTCACCGTTGCAGCAAGTTATTAGTATTCTACGAAAGATACATAATTTTGTAATTATACCTGCATCTGCATATTTACCTACTCGTATGTAGATTTGAAGCCATGATAATCAGGAATACTAAGCCATTTAGGCTTTCTCTGCTTAAAACACATTTACTGAATATAACATCAGCATGTGGCTTCAGGGTTGTTTTGATAATTTTTTAAGCATCATTTAAAAGTCCTTTTAACCACTTCTTAATCCAAAGTCAGATGTCTGTATACGAGATAATCATACATTAAAATTGGAATGGCGTTTAAAGAAACGACGATAGATGGCTGTCATTTATCACCACAATGGCGCTCTGTGGACGACTCTGCTGACTCGTTGGTCCAGTAGTTATAGACCCCGAAAGTCTAGCTAAAGGTCGTGATTTCAATTATCAGCTTCTTCAAACACTTCAACATAAAATAACAATCGACCCATTATAATTCCACTGTTGGGAAATGGGTCTCCTCTTATATTGAGAGGGTTAAGGCCATAGTCTACCACGCTGGCCAAGTGCGGGTTGGCAGACTTCACACACCTTAGAATTTTTTATTTCTTATAAATTCTAAGGTGTGCAGGTTTCCTCTCGATGTTTTCTTTCACCGTTAGCAAGTGAGTGAGTGATATTTAAATTTAAATACCACTTCTACATCTTGGTGTAAATTTTTCTATATAAGAATGTAAGAAATGTTTGTATGTAGTTTATCAGCTGTCTAGTTATCATAGCACAAGCTTCCCCTAATTAAATATCAGATTGCAATGTATGAATTTGTCTGTTTCGAGGTATGATTATTAATATTATTAGAAGTAGATGTCCAAGTGACGTAGGTACTAGGGAGGCCTTCCATTTTACCCAGAACGACGATGAAAGTAATAAAATAATTTTCGGACCTGATCAAATATAATGTAGAATGCTTATCTATGTAAATTTGATACAGAATTTTATAACTATTTCTACAAAAGGCTGTCATAACATGCGCTTTGTGGGTGCCTCTGGACAGCTGCCAAAACTGCTAAAACCTGTACCCAAACTGCTATTTTGTACCCGTGCAGTTTTAATGCAGCCCGTATGTATTAACACTAAGCAGAGAGATGAACCGTAGAGTTGTTCTCCAGTTCATGACTTGCCCTCGGCCACACGACGACTGGTATGCTCAAGCCATATCCCGGCGTATAAAAAAAAGATTAAAGCCATTAGAACGAAACATCGGCTCTGCCATTTAATTTATGGCAAAGCATTGCCATAAAACGTCTACGACACGCAGTAATGTTTACTACTGGCACATAAGGGGCACGGGGAACGTATTATGAATGAAAATATAAAATTATCGTGCTCACATTTTATGAGCGTAGTGGCCCTTTTCGCGAGATTAGAGATTCATGGGTGCAATATCGGAGATTTTCAGGAATTTTATCGGCGTTATATAACCTGTCACGTCGTCAGAGTAGTTTAGCGGTTTAACAAGTTCGACGAGCACCGCCATTTTATTGCAGCGGAGTTCCTCGTTTTGAGGATGAAGTTATTGTATAACAAAAGTTAAACCCATGTAACTCTAACTGAACGGCTCCGTAACCGTGACGTGATTGAAGTCGATAAGAAATCTGTACACATGAAAATGAAGGTCGGCGACTAGGCAGCCGCTAATGGTAAAATATCGAAAAACTTTCTGTGCTTCAGACAGAACGCAGCTCAGTTGTTTAGAGTTAACATGGTTAAACTTTGTCTAAAACCTCGAGGAGAGTTTAAAAGCAATTAGAAGAGATTACGAGTAACGCATATCTCTTCAATTCGTACTGGAGTTTTAGTGCATTATCGAAAAATGGAAGTTTTTTAGTCGTTTATATAGGGTACATTTAATCTACCTGTCTCCAGAAAATTATCTGTACAGAAAATAAGCATACATATAATAATAATAGGTATTAACATCTAATTTTAAAACAGACAAAACTTGTGCCGTGCTCTCCGAATACCTACTAACTACTAAAAATCTCGTCAATAATGGAAACTGTTTTGTCAATCTTGTCAATAATAATACTTGTCAATAATGAAAATTGAACTCACAACTCCTAGCTTAGTCAAACATTTGACCAACAGATCTATCAAAGTCACATTTTCTTTGTGTTTACTTAATATTCTAACTTTTATGTGATAAATGTAAATGTAAATCAAAACTGTAGACACAACAGTCGAAAACTTAAAACTTTAACTTAGCACTTCCAGACTTAAAAACCAAAACCTAACCTAGAATGTGCAAGGAAAGTATTTAAACTTTTTTAAAAGCGTTTCGAGATTTTGTTTCGCCCTGCGGCGCACAACTTTATCTGACGGCAAGTGCTTTAGGAATTTAAGTGCATTTTAAAATTTCCGAAAAAGGTTTTTGGCTTACATTTTAAATCTTTTTATATACATTTATATATATCATGAATGATAATCTATCTCTGTCTTTAATATTTTTACCCAAATACCGCTGAAACGCTATTGTAGTTTGGAAATTAAAATATTTTGCAAATCAATGCTTAAAATATTAAAATAGGAGTTACTTTTATTCTGTTATTTGTACTTATTCGTAATTTATTTTCACTTTCCTTCTTATATATTTCTATTGTCATTAATATTGATATATGACTATGTAATTTTATTATTTTGCTAAATATCATATTTACTAATTTGTTGATAAATAAATGATTCGCTGTAAATAGTCTGCGCCGTTCTGTTAACAAAAAATGTGTAAGTATTTAAATTAATAAATGAACGCATAAATGGATGTACGAATGAATGATTGAACGAGAGAACAAAAAAAATTATTCAGGCTTTACGCGAACGAATAGGTACGTGGGTAACAACTAAAGTAACGAGTTACTTATACAAGCAATCTGTAAAGGAATTTGCGTCGGAATTTATTGACTTGTATTTGTTAATTTATACCTTCATTATGTTAGAATAATACCAAGTGAATAACTAATGATAATTGATAAATCCATAGGACGTAGGCATTGTTGTATAATAGACGCGCAATAATTATAATTGGCTTGCCTGTTAGCTCAGTGGTTGGAACTAAATTTTGAGACGAGTATTGTGGGTTCGATTGCGACCCAACATAAATGTTAGTGAGATAAGCCCTAATTTTAATTAAGTATAAGTTAAGTATCAGTTACATATGCAACTCTGTGTTTAGAAATCTACATTTATATTATACAATTTCTTCAGATTACACGTTAAAGCAAAGCTCAAAATAGAAACTCAAATGTACAAAATAGTTTGCAAGTTGCCTAATGTTCGTGTAAGATAAAACTATTTCAGAAGTTTAAAGTTCGGGCATGGTAACGACGGTAATGCAGTTTTACACTTAATAACTAAGTTATAATTGCAATGGACTTGCCTTTTAATGTCCTATGTGTTATGTACGTTTATTATATTTTCATTTCATATTTGTGTTTACGTAAAATCACGCCTGTAATCTCCGAAGGGGTAGGCAGAGGATTGTAGTACACCCCCACGTTTCACCAGTTACGTTTAAGTCCCACAATGGAATAGGTGGTGAGCCTGTTGCTATACACCGAGCACACATCTAGACTCCGAGTCACTACTAGAAATTCTAAATTAGAAAAATCCAATAGTACCCGACCCGGAATTTGAATATGGGACCTCCTGATCGGCAGTCGCGCTTGCAACCACTCGACCAACGGGGCAGTCAACATTCGTGTTTATAATATATATTTTTAAGTGTAGTGAAGTTACGTTTATTGTTATATAAACACGCCGGATCCTTTACCTGATAGGTAGGTAGTATTTGTCTGTGTCCGTACTAAGCGTTGTAAGCTGTGTAATTATGAAGAGTTTTTAATTTCCCTTTATAGGCCCAATTTAAATATACTATCGGCGTATAGATTTCATCCTATTTTATCCAACCAGGAAAAATGTAATTTTATCTATAGCGATATCACGCGCTGCAGCGTTAAGGAAACCATTATGAAGCTTCACGTCTTAGGGCTCTCCATAATGTTTTCTAAGGAATGTGTAGTCGACATGGATATGGCCAACGTGGTATACTGTCCTCAAACCTTTCCATTCAAAGAGGAAACCCTTGTCCAGTAATGGAAAAATAAGAGTTGATTATGAAGAATCGATAAAGGATTATTTGGTAACTGCTATCTGAACTTTAATAATTTTCAATGAAATTGTTAATATTTTGGATGCATCTCATTTTACATGTGACCACTGGGTACAGATCTGCCCGCGCTATGAGCACAACCGCAGTGTAGCAGACACTCCATGACATGGTGGAGAGTACCTTAAATTGCAGACAGAAAAATTTTTAATCACGATCAAAAATATCATTTATATGAATTCATGTACTACTCATTCTGCCTACACAACTACTCAATTACATAACTCGTCTGTTACATCAAAAAATTTTACAAATTAACAAACAAGGTGTAAATTAAGAAACGCAAAATCGCATTGTATGTTTTGCAAATCATCGCATTCTTGTGTTATCGTGGGCGGTATGTCCATCTCTGTCGCACATGTTGAGGAAGACATCATCCGTCACACGTTTGCGAATGCTGCAATATTCCGCCCACAGTGCATCTTCTCTGCTGACGGCCCACACAGTGCGAACATTCCAATACGTAATGCAGACAAGACAGTGTTGCATAAATGTAATCTAATGATTCCCACAATCTATTGTGCCCTGGTACATTGAAGTGACATGGAAAATGAAAATCAGAAACCCAAAATCAAAAATTATTATTATTTTAGCTAGCAGTAGTTGGATGCGAAGAGCTTTCAGATCGATCTGCTAGCCAGTGTATCTGATCGTACACCGGAACAGCGTAGTCAAGTATGCTCCATACTTCCCGTTGTGCTGGCAAACTCCAGTCTAGTCCTAGATCTTTAAGAGGATTGCATCCAGAACTCTAAGGGTGAATACTAATAGTTATTTTTATATTTTTAAAATAAATATGGAAGAAGTAAGATTTGTAAATATATGTATATGGCATTCGGTGCTCTCTACCTAACTTTTTAGGGACCTAACATGAGGACATAATAATAGCTTTTCTACATATTCCTACATCTAAGCAACAGTGCCTGTATTATAGCATAATACCTTCCGATTTAACTCTTGTGGATATCGAGATAGACACCTGCCCTCGTTCTTTATAAGTATTTTAGTACGATTCTAAACAGATGTATTTGGAGTGAAAACTCTCTGCTTGCGACCAAAAGTGACATTCAATCGTCAACAAACGCTTTCAAATCTTAGATGAAACGGATCTCTCTCAGAATATAAAAGTGAAGAACGTGAGAAATGGAAGAGAAGAATCCACCAAGCCAGTCAATCGGAAGCAGACTGCATGCAGCTTAGGGAATATTCTAGAGAGATTCTGTGGGTGCAAGATTCTTTATATGTTACTACATAGTCGAATAATGTAAACAAATAATTAGGGTAAAATTTAATATTTTGAGTTTTAATGTGCGTTCGTTGACAACCCTAGCATATCGTTGATGAAAGTGCTCGATCAGGCTTGGCAATTACTCGAGATAGGAAGGCTTACATTCTGCATTATATATGTATGTATATATTTCTCGACGCTTCGTTGAAACCCAATTTGTTTGCTAAACTAGACGTCACGGTTCGAAATTGAATCCAAGACTTTTCAGGGTTTACATTTTTGGAACGGATTATTGTTAAAAAAATAGTAAAGCTTTTTTTAATACAGAGGAAACAATTTCTCAATAATGGAACAATGAAGGGTTTAACAATAATAAATATAATGAGATAAAAATATTTAATAAATTGCAACCAATACGCGTATTTTTAGATATTAATGGTTATAAAAATTTAACCTACAGACGGTTACGGTCCCCGACGAACATTATCTAGAACTCTCTACAGTGAGGTTACAATATTCTAACTGGGCTAATTGACACTAATGGTCCTATTCATACAGCCCCGGTGTCCAGTCGTAGTATATTGGCGGCAGGGGCAACTTATGACTTCTGATTGTTATTTTGCTACCAACCTTCAGATGAAAATAGGCGTTTTTGTACATTACTTGTTCATTAAGAAGCATTTTTATTTGTTCCTGAATTGATAAAGTGTTTACCAACTAATTTACATTTGTCGTTCTATTTTAGACTAATTATTAATTACAGTTAGTTAATTATTCGCACATAATACTATCATTGACTGTCGACCCTGAAGCTGTGGGTACGATTTCCACCCAGGACAATGTAGTGATGGGCACGATTTTTCATTTTGTTTCCGAGTGTAAAATTATGTGTAAGGGCATGTTTAATGTAACGTAACATCACGCCTGCAATCCCCGAAGAGGCAGGCAAAGAAGCGTACAAGAAGAAAGTACATAAGAAGTACACTCCCGCGTTGCATCAGTTACGTTTACGTCAAATGGTGGTGAGTCGTCAATAGGTGGTGAGCCTATTGCCATACACCGGGCACACATCCAAACACCGAGTCACTACTAGATATCCTAAATTAGAAAAAAACCATCGTACTCAATCTAGTATTTGAGGGAGTGTTTAGAGATAAGTAGTGTTTAGATATAGGATTATCAATTCCTATGAATAATTTTCATAATATTGTCTAATACAACAATTGTATTGTCTAATACAAATCATACTCGTACGGGATCAGAGAGCGATGTGTGACTTCAAACATCATTATTACATACAGATATTATTATAACATTTGAACTACAAATTTAATTTCGTTCTATATCGAGAGATTCTAAATCTCGATTGAATGGTTTCATCAAGACGAAGCTTTGAATGGCTGATATTAAGCCGTTCAATCTATTTTCTTCTTGCGTCCTCGCGATATCAGGTTGATTTCGAGATATATACGACTGAGATGGCACTTGAAGAAATTTTTAATATACATGGATTATTAGCTTTTTATTGAAATTAGAATTGCATTGAAGTTTCAACGATATATTGATTCAATCCATTGGATACCATATGACTGACCAACACATTAATCCATTTAAGTTTCCAATAATAAGATCAGCACGTCTTATACCTGAAAAAACCTTACCGTGCAACGTACGAAAAATCTTGAACTTTGCCACAACAGTATTTATAACATCGTTTTTGATATGCTCAGAGCTTGAATATACATTATATAAAAAGATGATTAGGTAGTGCTCGCGAACACAGTAGTTACAAATAAATTGCCTTACGAAATTATATCAAAGTTAAAAATTACACAATTATCTGATAAAATAAATTCTTCTTTGGTTTTCTTATTCGGGTTCCTTTCTTCTTTCTTCTCTATTCTTCTAAGTTTTAGGTGTAAGTCGGCACTAACACACCTGAAAGTTTGCTCACCTGGTCTCAAATACAGGTAAGAGCAACAGTTCAGGCCCATCAGTGTACCGTACTTTTGTCTTCTTCTTCTAAAGGTTTCTTTTCTTTTTCTTTAATGTCTTCATGGTTTGAGGTAAATTCACGAGATATGTAAAATGTATTTAAAGTGCGAAATTTAACATCTTGTGAATTTGCAAAAAAATCTTAGTAATCCTCACATGAATGCTCTGGATTCCCCCTCGCT
>DWMG01002981.1:0-12472 GCA_018244855.1 Elbella merops
AGTGTGCAGATTTCCTTACAATGTTTACCTTCATTGTTACAAAAATGGCTATGTAATTTTAAAACATATTTTTTATAAAAAAAAGTGTGTGCTTCTACTGAGAAGATTGTAGCATTGGAATTGGTATATGATAATATGTCAGATTAAACATGATTTTTAATAACTTGATGTATACCATTTTAGAGCTGTATCCTTAAAGATAAGTCTCAATTACCTAGAAACTGGTGTTCTTATCACGGTATTGGCTATTTCTGTGTTCTTTTTTTGTTAGCAACAGATAACAGATAACATAATACGAAAGAGACCAAATTAATTCAAAACAATGCGTATTATTTTAACATAAAACTGATTCAAAACGGGTTAACAAAAACATCAAGACATTTATATTAAGAGATGACTCAACGGAATTCGAATATAGCTGTTGGAAGTTCATTTCTAAGTATTTACATGTACTCCACTTAAGGATATCTTACCGAAGCTCTCAGTCAGTTTCAGCATAACCCCACCGATGTGCATGTCTCCTTTCACGACCATCGTGCGTTTCTCGTTTAGATCCGTCACGTAGATCGTGAGGTTCCACGACCCGTCTCCAACTATTTCCCCGTCAGCGAGCATTTTGCACTAGTTCGTTAACACTTCGACACTTAGTCACTTGCGGTGGCGCATCACGAAACAAAATAAAGTTTAAAACAAAGCTCTGACGCGTCCGTTCAACTCAGTCCGACCGAATGACACTAACTGACAAACTCCCCTCCGAATCCTCCGATCCATGTTACACACTGATCAAATAAATTAATAGGTACGTTACGAAACAGTCTAGGGATGTTGTAAATATTAAAAGTTACTATTATTTGTTTTAAACAAGCGGATAATGTGTAACAAAATTAATTCTATTTTTTTATCCTACACGCTTGTATAAAGTTGAGAGTTTAAATAGAATAATACAATTTCTTATTTTTATGATAATATTATTTAAAGTTGAACTGGAGTATTAAGTAATACAGAAATAAAGATCAAATTAATGTATTTGTGCTACTGGTGTATAATAATTGTGTGAACTTGCGAAGAATTTAAAAGAGAGAGCAGCTGAATATGCGCATAAGTGCTGTTTTGATTTTAAATTTTACGATAGTAATGTAAAGATATTGGTTCCCATCACTTTAATGAGACTTGTTACCAGTAAAAAAAACTTTCTTCAGTGTTTCTCGTGCACAATTTAGTTGAAGTTGTGCAGGGCAAAATTATAATAATATGGTCGATTATTTCTAATATTTAAAAACAATTTTTTTAACAATTATTGTGTATTATACCATATCACTCTATGCTTTGACATAAATATAAAGTTACGTTTATTATAATGTTTAATGCAGTTAAAAGTTTATAACTGTCAAAAGAATGAGTCAAGGGTTAAAAAACACTTGATTATTGTCGTAGCAAATTGAATTAAAATTATCGTTAAAAATTAAGGATTATTAATTTCGAATTTGCTAGTTTTGTAAATATTCGCATTTTGCTCTGATTATATATTTTTTACGACATTGTGATTTATATGTTCACATGTAAACTAGCAGTTATTAAAACCCTATGAGCAGGAGACGAATTACTGAAGAAATGGTGGCTACGAAAAGTAAAAAAAAGAGTAAGATAAGACAGTTAAAGTAAGTTTTATTATGTTCTAATGCATAGGTCTCATCGTTTGTAATTTTTATTTCAGTACTGTCATGTTCTACGCCAGACCACACATTTGACCTTCCGACAAGTCAGTCAGAGTCAGAAGCAGCCAGTCCAATCCCGTTTCCATCCACGCAAGATGACCCCGAGCGCGCAACAGTCGTCTGGTGTGACCAAGGTGTAAATTCAAAGCATTCACTAAAGAATTCCACACCGGTTAGTACAAAAGGAAGAAACCCTCATAAGTTAAGGTCACAAGAAGCGAAACAACCAAAAATTCCCAAACGGAGAAGCGCAAGACATTTTCAGGAAAAGGGACAACTTCCTTCAGTGCTGTTCGAGTTGAACAAGTATGTTAAACATGAGTTTATTGAGAAGAAGGGGGAGTCTAAATGTAGAAATCAGGTAGAAAAAGCTCGATCGGGTAGTGAAGATGATATATTCAATGAAAGTGATAGTTCCCCTAAAAGTATATTTAGATATAAGAGGTCTCTAAGAAAAAATGTTCTAAGCTCAAAGTATTCGATACCAGAATCTGAGAATGGACTGGAATCAGATGATTCTATTAACGAACATCTAATAATGATTAGTCAAGCAACCGAAGAGAAATTTCTGAACAAAGCTCCAGAAAAACAATGTCGTTTTGAATATAAAACCAAACAATGTGTTGAAGAAAAAACTTGTGAAGATTCAATGGATGAAATCATTGGGAATTTAAATGATAGTATTTTCGATCGGCTTACACAAATGCCTGCAATTAATGGACCATTGGCTAAGGAAACAAATACGAGTAAAACAAGAGATACAAATTCAAAGTCAGATGATTTTGGGTTACTGGATTCAAGTTCAAGATGCTCATTTGGCCGACACAGCTCTATGCCAGAATCCCCATCTGTGACTGATCGTTGTAGGCCTACAACTGCTGGAATGCCAATAGGAAGGTATAAATCAATGCCACAAAATGATAGGACTGAAAAACATTCAGGTAATATCACATAGTAAAATTTATTCTATATGTATATTTATTTATTTTACGGCAGTCACTTACCATCAGGTGACCCATTTGCTTGTTTGCCCCCTATTCTAAAAAAAAAAGAAAAAAATAATAAAGTTTCTTTATAATATATATTATATCTTTGTATGTTTCTCACATTTTTCCCTATTCTTTAACTGTTTTATATATAACACGAATGAATATAAAATATATGCTTTTGATTGAACTAGGTGATTCCCCAATACGCTGCACACCACAAGAAATTCAGAAGAAACGTCAACAGGCTCGGGAGAAACTTCTTGCTAAGAGGCTGTTGCCATTCACACAAACACAAAAACCCAATCCATCTGCACATTCTGAAATAAGCTCAGATACCACAGAGGGTTTAAAAAAGGGCACATTTCAGCTTAAATTTCCAAGTGCTAGACTGGTTAGTCATAAGGATTCAAAAACTGCTACAAAACCTGAACAGACTACTTTCAAACAGAATAACATGCCCCATAAAAAGGATGTTCAGTCACAGATTGAGAAGAAAAGACAAGAAGCACTGGAGAAATTGCGACGTAAACATGGCCAAAGGCTGAGTAACAAATAATTGTGTAACATGTTACACTGTATTATTACAAATCGGAAAGCTTTGTGGAAAGGAAATTTATGTAAGCTTTACATTTGAAGAACTTTTGCTTCCCATTTTTATAGAACTTTTTACTGAGAAATTCTGAATATATTGTAAGCTCTATGACTGAAAGCCTAGGAAATAACTCCTATAGAGAACTTTGTTTTTAGCTTTCCTTGTATTGTGTATATTAAGAAAACATGTTTCCTTTTGTTACACATTGTTTATTTAAATTATTCCAGTATCTTTGCATGATAACAGTTTTATATTTAATTATAAATTGTAATAATATGATTTATAGTTGCAGTTGACATTTATGGCAGGGTGTAAGTCAATTCTCTCATTCTAATAACTATTATGTTAAATGAATCATTGAATAGAAATTGTATTTATAAAACGATTATGTTGTACTCATGCTTCAGGTTATTTCATTTTTTTGTTAAATTTTATTTTGGTTTTACAAATGAGTATAAAAACAGCTGTATGTAAAAAATATATAGCAAACTGAATATATTCATGACGTTCATCCTAGTGTAGTCAAATTTGTGTTTAGTAATACAGTCGAATTGATAATTTCCTCTTTGAAGTTAAAAAGAAACAAAAGTTATAAAGTAAAATTGATTTATTAATATTTTAGATTTTATATTAGCAATAGTAAAATAATTGCACTAGTATTATTAAACCTTTAAAAAATAAATCATATTACCTTAAAGAACATTCTGTCGTCAACATCATCAGCCTATCTCAGTCCGCTGCTGGACATAGGCCTTCCACAATGAGCGCCGCTGCGCCAAGTCCTCGGCTTGTCAAAATATCAATGTTTTGTATAATGTTAATATTACATATCTTAGGACAATAGTCACATTAAAACATAGTTTTCAACAACTGACATTGATAGTCATATTTCTACATAGAGCGAACTTGCTGCTTTAATATAATAATGTAGTCATTTACAATTTTTGAACGTAACGTCAACATGACATTTTATCTAATGCCTTCATGACATTGTCAATGTTTACGATTCATGTCACTGAACTAGGAAGGATGTGTGATTGAATTTAAAACTCTAAGACCTGTTTATTTCTAAAGTTTTTGTGATAATCATAATTATTTGCAGTTGTAAACAATATATTTTGTTATCTCATTAAAAAACGACCCGAACGATAATCGATTATTTAAAAAAATCAAACTTTCAACTGCCGCAACTTTGTGAAATCAACGATAGATTTTCGCTGTCAAAAAAGAGATGGCAATGAACTACGCTCGCAATTTATCAAGAGTGATATGTGCCGGATCTAGACAATGCAATTTACAGGTCCATAGATCGCTAAAAACATCTCAACCGACGACGATTGGCATGATACCAATAGTCGTAGAACAGACTGGAAGAGGTGAGCGAGCATATGACATATACTCCAGATTACTACGCGAACGAATTATATGTTTGATGGGACCAATCAATGATGATGTAAGTTCCTTGGTGGTTGCCCAGTTGTTATTTCTTCAGTCCGAGTCCAGCAAAAAGCCAGTTCATTTGTATATCAATTCTCCAGGTGGCAATGTCACATCGGGCTTAGGTATATACGACACAATGCAGTACATCACACCTCCGGTCGCGACTTGGTGTGTGGGCCAAGCTTGCAGCATGGCATCACTACTGTTAGCAGCGGGAGCACCAGGGATGCGCCATGCCCTTCCCAACTCTCGTATCATGATACATCAGCCGTCTGGCGGTGTAAGAGGCCAAGCCACTGATATACAAATTCAGGCTGAAGAGATTTTGAAACTGAAATCTCAAATAAATGGCCTGTATGTTCGGCATACAGGTCTGCCCATTGAAAGGGTTCAGACATCTATGGAGAGAGATCATTTTATGTCTCCGGCAGAAGCGAAGGCTTTCGGTTTGATTGACAATGTTCTGGAACATCCTCCGTCTCATGCTATGGAAAGTGAATGTGTGACAACTTCAACAAGTACTCCATCGAGCACTTCAGGCTAACTGTGTAACAATCTAGACATGTTATTGTTTCAATCATGATAATAAATTCTATTTATTTAAATAACTATACCCTTCTTACTACTACCAATACAAACAGTGGGTATAAACCCAGTAAACATTTTAGCGATGATTTGATATCCAGATCATTTGGTATATTTTATATTACAACTCTTTCTATATGTATTTATTGGTAATGTGTATGTAATAATAATCGTCCAATTTATCATTGAACTGCTGGAATATGTGTATTTTCTCATATTGAGAGGATTAAGGCCAAGGTCTGCCACGCTGGTCAAGTACTTGTTTGCAGACTTCCCACACCTTAGATTTTCTTTTTTTTAATGTACACACATGTGTGTACCATCTAAAAATTGGAAACAGCTTGATCTAACTACACTACCTCTCTAGTATATTGATGGGCCCCAAGAACAAAATCTTATAGAAAAATAAGACGAAATCTATTTTATTATTTATTTGTATTGAACACGCTAAAAGCTACATGGCACAATATTTTTTTTTTTTATTAATCTTTTACTTTTTGAAATACTCAATTGAACATTATCTTATGTGAAATTTCCGCTGTGAAGCTTCCTACTGTAAAATTGTAATTTTTCATATACAACTTTGTTCTAGGGGCCTGTCGATATATATCTTGTATATGGTTATTATTTGTTTCACTGACATGTATCTCTCTGTAGCTAATAACAGAATTGAATTAAATGTTCTCACATAAGTTTTATTATGGTCATTGAAGATGGCTGAGGAAGTACCTGTTAAGTATTGTTATACCACTATCAAAATGATTTACCTATTCATAAATGTATATTAATTATTTAATTTCTGTTTATCTGTTATTTCAGAAAGGGGAGGCTTTGCTTCAAAGAGGAGTGGTGGTATAAAATGTTTGCAGTCAGACAATTTTATTCCATCAAGAATTGGCAACCTTGCATCTGGTCTTTCACTCCTGTAATTAATAAACACACTATAGATTACTCTAAAGTTCCTAAGATTAGCGAAAATGAACTCTCTGAACAATTTGTCAGGGGCAGTGGACCTGGAGGCTCTGCTGTTAATAAAAATGCTAACTGTGTGGTGCTCACACATTTACCAACAGGTAAAATTATCACTACAGACAACCATAGTTTATTTATTGTGCATTGATCATTATAAATTTCTTACAATGTTGCAGAAAGGATTGTATGTATATCACAATTTAATGATTATAAAATACACATTGTTTCCCAGTTTTATAATCAGTATAATAAATATAATGTATTGTTGTTAAGGGTAAAATGGTCTAAAATTTAGATATAAATTCAATATGTGTAATTAATACTCTCTACCTAGGATAAAAGGCTGCAATGTAAGCATAGTCCTATTTTGTTTTTCTTGTGATCACATGTATAAGAATTATTTAGTTGTAATTCTAAGGATTGCATATAAAAAGAAACTAACAAATTTTGAATGTTCGGGTTGTGTTTCCACCCTTATGTTGAGCTGCATTACCAGTGGCCCAGATTAGATATCTTAAGATAAGTCATAAAAACTTGTCAGTAACTTCTAGGCTTATTCAAGTATGTTCTATATAAAAAATTGTCATTAGCAATGATTTTTTTAATTGAAAATCTCTAAATATAAGTGATTAAAATGTTACACTCCATTCCGTATAAGATTGAACAGCTTATAGAAATTTATTTTGATATGAGGGTAAGAGTGAGGAGGAACCAATCAAAAAAATACTACTTGCAGTGTATGGACTAATATTACTGGTCCAAAGAACTGACTATACCTGAAGGTCCATTTGTTAAAATTAAATGACAATAGTGGTTCTATTATTTGTTAGTAATAGTATTATTAGTCACATTGAAAATTTAATAAGTAATGGGAGTAATTCCTTTCAGGTACTGTAGTTAAATGCCATGTAAGCCGATGTCAAGATGAAAATCGGAAAATCGCTAGAGAAATGTTAATAGAAAAACTTGATGATACCATAAATGGTGATGAAAGTGTTGCCGCACAGAAGAATAGATTAGAGGTGGCAAAGTACAAGAAGTCAGAATATAAAAAGAAGAAGAGAGCTCAACTAAAAGAAGAATGGAGAAAACGGGAAGGACATTAATTAACATTGAATTGTCCTTAAATTTAATCAGAGTGGCAGTATTTTCAACCAACTAAGATCTATTGTGACTGGAGAATAAATTATAAAATGCCACAATGATTAATCAGCAAGCATATTTACTGCTCACTGCAATGGCAATTAAAATTATTAGCAACTTTTGAATTTATGGATGATGATGTGTAGCTGATTAATTTTAGGTTTTCAGGAACATTAGGCTAAATTTGTTAAATCTAGTTAGTGATTAACCATTGTGTAGAGAATTTAACTGTAAATAAACATATATAATGTATTTTCATTTTTACCAAAAAATCCACAATGAAAAATGTGACCTTTGTATCAGTTTATTAAATGAATAAATAAACTATCTATCCAGAATATGGATTGCTTTCCAATCAAGATGCAAAATTAACTAATTTTTTGCATTCACTGTGCAGTGCAGCACTACCCAAAAAATAACAAATCAAATTATGCGAAACTGTTTTTATGTGATTTATATAAAAATAATTGACTCATTTATCATTCCACTGTTAGAATATGGGTTTCCTCTCATATCGAGAGGGATAAGTTTGTCTGCCACTCTGGCCAGTGTGGGCTGCCAGACTTCACAAATCTTAGATTTTTTTTTATATATAAATTTTAAGGTGCACAGGTTTCCTCACGATGTTTACTTTCACCGTTAGCAAGTGATATTTAAATTTAAAACGCGCTTTTGGAAAGAGGTCCGCGCCATGGATTTGAACCCACCACCGCCAGAGAGAGGCGGAATTCTTAATCACTATATTAATGATTTAATAAAATCGACTGTTTTGTTTGTAGAGTGGTTACAAAGCAAGACTGCCGATTGAGTGGTCCAGGGTTCGAATCGATTTTCTAGTAGTGGTTCTGAGTTGGATCTGTGCTAGGTGTATGGTAATAGGCCAATCACCTATTCCACCGTGGGACGCAACATAACTGATGAAACGAGGGAGTGCACTAGATTCCTTTTCTTACTCCTTTGGCGATTAAAGGCGTTATCCTAAGTTTACTCATAAAGTTCGTATGAAAGTACATATTGTAGGTCATTTTAAACATTCACATAATCTCAATAGAGTATTCTTAACTGAAATCATTTTCTGATAATTTCATATTTTGCTAACTCACTAAGATTTTATTCTGTGAATTCATAGTTTATATAAGTAGGAACCTTTATTAATGATAACGTTCCAAATAAAAATATTTAAGTTAAAGCCAAATGGAACAAAATAAAAATATATTTGGCAGAATCTTTATAGTTATCTTTGGCCGTAAATAAAGCATTTTAAAACATTGTGTATAAAAAAACATAACCTAAAAACACATATTTGTTGTCGATATAAATAATTAAAATATATGATATTGGTTAATGGTTTCACTTAATAGTGACATTTTTTTATAAAATGGTGCGCTTTAAAAATAGGTATACGATTTTCGTACTTCGGTTTATCATCATCCATATGTCCAAGTTGGACACATACTTTCCTTGAAGGGTTTTGCTCGTAATTCGCACGTTGGGCGTGCAAGTTGAGGATCACAGCGCCATATCGCGATGAACCAGCGATATATTTTGATTTATACAGATAGTTTTTTACGCTTTTTTCTTTTCAGGTACATTACAGTGGAAATAAATTCTCCGCAAGTCCCCGAGACCAGGCCTTTAATGTTAAAGTCTAATTTATTTTATGACACTGTTTTGGAAAAAATACAGCAGTTGCACGGCGATTTTGGAGTAGCTGCAGTACGGGCTGGGTTTTTAACAAAATATTGTAATGAAAAAACTCGGATAGCTATACTGAGATCAAGGCATGGACCACATCGATTCGTTACTAGTACAATACCTTTTATAACAAAAATGGGTAAACTTGAAGTTAGTTTGCGAACATTGCACGTTGGCGCCACTTTGAAGCATAGTTTTATGTTCATACAAAAGTATCAAAGAGCATATTTGGACTCAATGTGGTCTAAACTTAAAACTGAAGATGCCAGAAGAGCACTGGAGGTTGCAGTTTTAGATTTTACGAAGACAGACGTTATAATAAATTTAGAAGATATCAGTTAAAATGTTGTTTTTATTGTTGTTTTTTAATATTTAATCCATTTGTTATGAAGTTGTAATTATTAACTACTGTTCCATTACTGGATTTTTTAATTAAAGGGCTTCAGCTTTGTCCTTTGTTCAAATGGAGACTTAAGTAAACTTTAGTTCATACAAAAGTAATAGATTAAAGAATCTTCATTTAGTTAAAACTGAATAGTGAAACCACTCATAAAGCAACTAAAAAAAATTAAATGTTTATAGTAACAACTGGTAGAATCTCTTTTAAATAAGTCATCTTTACATATAAAAAATATGTGTATAAATAATTGTGTATAAACAACTTAACAATTAACAATTCAACCTCATTGTGGGGGTCTTTGGTTCAAATCCATGGCATGCACCTCTTTACAAAAGTGCATTTTAAGTTTAAATATCACTAGCTAACGGTAAAAGGAAAACACTGTGAGAAAACCTACACACCTTAGAATTAATATAAAATAAAATTCTAAGGAGTGTGAAGTTTGCCAACCCGCACTTGGCCTTAATCCTGTCATTGATGGAGGACACTCATATTCCCACAGTGGAATGATAAATGGGTCGATTATTATTATTATTGTTATGGCCCTAATCCTCTTATTGCGAGAGGAGACACATATTTCAACAGTGGAATGACAAATGGATCCATTATTTTTTTCAATTCACTTTTTTTTTAAAATTTCAAGTACATATTGAAAATAGTGCATATTTTAACACTAAGAACTTGGTGGGATTACAATAAAAGTAAGATCCACTGTTTTGCACAATGTATTAGAAGTTATATGATGATCAAACAGTATGTTGGACCTGCTGAAACAGTAATAAACATGTGTTATTAACACAACCACTTAGATAAGAGGCAATTATCATTTCAGTATATGAGTAACAGTAGGACATATTGCAATATAAGAATGGGATTGTGTAATGTAGTGTGATGTCTTCTCTAACAGTTAACTCAACACCAAACAAAAAAATGTTGATCAAGTGTTATAAGTCATCCTTGAGAGTTAATAACAACAGAAAAAAAATTATAATGTAGTTTATCACAAGGAAATTACAACATGGTATGAAGATTTTAGTATATACCTCACTTAGATATTAGGATTACATAAATACAATTTTTTTCCTAATGTGGATTCAAATAATGGTACTTGAATATATTTTTTGTTTGTGCAAAAGTTTGTCACATAATTAGTTACAGTTGTACATATATCACACAATTGTTCTTGTTTAGCCATTTTTTTTATAACATAGCAAAGGGTTTGTATAAATATTGAGCCCATTTTTTCATCTCTGAAAGCCTCATACTCTGGAGCAGTGGCCCAATATACAAGGAAATGTGATTTTCGTAAATAATAATCTGTTGAAGCACTGTCAGAAACTAAGCGTGGTCCGGGTGTATATGATGTTTCATCCACCCTACATGCCTGCATGATCAATATTTTGGGTTTTCCTCTTAAATTAAGAGCATCATCAGAATCTAACATGTTCTGTATTTCTTCCACTTTAACTTTTAAAGAGTCTGATGAAAATATGTGGCCTCTCACCCCATGGGACAATATGCACAGTACAAACATACTATCTTGGGGAATACTGGATCGAATACATTCTTTGATGAATTCAAATATTTCCTTGTACTTTAAGTTACAAGCAACATTTACGACAAAATTTAAATTGGTCATTGTTGTTTCCAAAACAATTTGATCTCTTTTAGATCCATGTCGATCACTTAATATATTGATTTGATCCCGACCCCTTATACTCTCTTTAGAAGGATAAAATTTCTCCTGATTTATTATACAACATAACCCAACACGTTCTGGATTTATAATTGGGTAGATATTTTCCTGTGAACTTGATGTATCAGATTTAAGATTTTTTTTTGGTATATCATTTAAATTCAGTTCAGCAAATAATTGAAGTTCAGATTGTAAATCTTCTGCATATATATTTCTTCCCTCACTTGACTTTATATTATCTTTTTTGGGTTTTGATACAGTTGGAGTACTGGTTATATTTGGCAGAGAAAAGGTGGTCTCATTGTTTAATTTTCTCTCAACTTCTCTAAGTATTGTCGCAAAGTGTTTCAAGTTATGGTATCTTTCAATTATTGTTGCTAGTCTTTCAACTTCAGTCTTTTTCTTAGACGATAATACTAATTCCATATCTGGATTATGTAGAGTAATAAATTTCTTACACATTAGTTCCAAAAACATTGTTTCACAGTACTCATGTTCAATTACATCAATTTCAAATGAAAATAAAGTGTCCTTCAATTTCATGAAAGTATCTGTTGTAATGGCTTCACAGAGCCTGTATAGAAGTTTTTTTACTGGATGAATGTATACACTAACATAGACATTGTCTGGTTGATAGTGTTCCTTCACATTTGGGACATTGAATCCAATTTTTTTAATTATTTTGTAGAGGCGGCAAACAGTTAGTGCTTCCAAAAACTCATACCTCCAAGTTGGTTTGGACTGCGCGTACAACACCCAATCATAAAGGAGATTGAGATGATCAGTCTTCACATCCCTATAAACTCTTTGATAAGTTATCAAACGTTGTAATGCAGTGTCTGGGACATCATACAGTAGAAATACCATTGAAACCATGTCGTAGGCGTCCAAATCTTTTTGAATATCCATTGCAATATCTATTGTAATAGAATTGATGTTAGTTAGCACATCATTGGCTCCTTGGCCTAGGGCGCCCGAACGAAACATTTTAATTTAAAAATGTAAATGACACGCACGCAGTTATGGATATAAAATACTTTCTATGCAATGCACACAGTTGAAACACAACAAAGAACGCAAATATCAATTTATCATAGGGATGGGCATCAACTATCGATATATCAAAATATCGATATTTTTTTAGAAAATAATCGATAAATATCGGCGATATTTTTAATTTTGAAATATCGATAATCGATATTTATTTCCGAATATCGGATTCGATATTTTTTGAAGAGCTTTATT
>DWMG01002982.1:0-12472 GCA_018244855.1 Elbella merops
TTAGTTATATTCTTGTCGAAAATTTGTTTGTCCAATCAATTTTTGTTAATAAAAGTACCAGTAGTTCGTTTTTCTTCTCAAATGCAAGGGGCGGACAACAATTACTAAAGTTTATTATATGGATCGATAAACGTCGAATGTTCGGATACTTGTAATGAAACACGCTACGTATATTAGAGAAATACATTAGAATATAGCTGACACCAGCTATACGTGAATGTAAATTATCCTCACACTTGCTAGTATTATCCGCTATCGATGATATTTATTGGACAATTCAAAAGATAAACGGTGCTAAATGTTCGGTGATAAAGAATGTACGATTCGATGCAACCAAACCGATTTTGTAATCCTCAACCAATTCTGTAATCCTCAATAACTTTTACAAATGTAGGTGGGCTTTCGTGCGATTATATTTACGACTATAAGTTTCTCTATAAGACTGGTTCAAGTATCTTATCTATCTAAAGGGCGACGATTTATGGAGACAGCGACTCAGCGATTTCATAAAATATTATTTATCTGTATTTCACTAGTGAGATTTGTAAATTAGATACGCACTTTGTAAATTTGAAATACTACAATTTGTAAGCCAAAATGTAATAAACGAATAATGTATAATACAATACAGTACCAAAAAGGTTTACATCAGGTCAACATTAGGTGATGACAGGTACAAAGACGACGACGATATTACTACTGGCTACACATCGCTCATTTGCGAGAAGACTCAAAAGGCGTATTTTCTAGAAAACGGGTTTTAAAGTTTGAAATCATAATTATTAGAATTGCTTGAAATTAGTGCTCCTAATCCGTATATATGTAGGTACTCACGTCCTTAAGAACACTAAAAAATCTAAAGTTCAATTTCTTACAGTCAGTGGTACCAAATGTATCAAATATAACTTACACATATGTCAGCAAGAAATGTGAGCATCAGTGTTGCCATACATTTCGATGTGTCTTCACTTTTCAATTGCTACGGACGCAAAAATAATAGAAATAATAAAATCAGAGAGATCTCAAGAACTCCATGAAGATATTGAGAATCAGCAACCTGTAATCAACTAAAGTTGACAGAACTGATGACGGCATAAGCCATTTTTTTGCTGGTGTAAATTTTCAAAACGCTTTTATTACAAAGATATACGGTTCAAAGTCATTTGGTGTTAGATTTAGATTTCACTTTATACACCTGAGCTGGGTTAACCTGAATAAACTGGGGACACGCCAACCGCATACGACAAGAAGGCTAGTTTAGGGGACACTCCAGTGAATTTGTTGAGCCTACATAACTAATGTCTTAGGACAATTCCGACCTAACAGAATATCATAATATCAAGTTATAAACATTGGACATTTTGTTTACTAAAATGTTAGAAATAAGAATTGAAGAAACTAAGCCCAAAGGAAAAAATTACGTTCATGTCTTAAGTACTCGCAGCATTTTTGAAAAGTAAAAATCCATTTTCAGTGTTATTTAAAAAGTTTCGATCGCAGATCGGAGATACATTTGTATACCAGCAATCCCTAGTAAACTTGGTGGAGTACCCTTTAAGCCACAGGTTGCAAGATGGAAAACGAGCTTAGTCCTGGCACTTAGAATATCTCGGACGCTAAAGAATTGCTAATATCTGAAAGCAGAAAAAACGAAGTGTTAGCCTCTGTATTTAAGTAGTCTGAATAACAAGAAATCTACAAATAGAAAAAATAGAAAACTCACATTTTGGCTCCATATCGTATTTTGATTTCGATGCCTTTCTGTAGTACACCTTAAGCGCATGTTTCGTTACTAATGTTGCTCTACCCCTTTTGTAAACCGTAAATTTTATTTCAACTGAATAGACTGAAAAGTTTTACGAGTATGCTTACTACAGCCTCAAGTGTGTCTGGATCACTTAAGATTTTTATATCACGAGTCGTTCAAAGCCGCGTGTTTTGCACAAATAAGAATAAAACTGCCGCACCATGTCCACAAGGTTCAGAGAAATTCTTATTGTTTTTGTCATCAATAACGTTACAAGGTTTAAATAAAGTCAGCTTTTTATTGCGCTAGTGTGATTTCTTATATTGCATGCGGTTCAGCGCGGATTGCGAACGACGTAAAATATAGACTAATGTGTGCGCAACTGTACATTGGATGACAAAAAAAAATATAACTGATAATAAATAAAAATAGAAGCGAGTGTATATTGAATGAAGAGAAAAAAAATGTATGATGAATAAAAAAGACGCACAAAAATATTTCCCGGAATAAATCGCGGAATTTTACATCGCCCCCGACTGGAAGTAATTATGTTAAAAAAATTTAATTTTATTTGATGGCAACTATTGCAGTAAATTTATGTAACTCTTATCACTTCCATTTTTTTATTCGTTACAAATATGTATTTATTATATGTCTTGTCCGTAGATTAAAATGTAAATAGTTCAATTTAATTGCATTAATTTAATTTAAGGATAGATTCATTTGGGATAACAAAAAAGCTTTTGATTCTCTCACTCTCATCACTTCATCCAACATATAGTACATCAAATTACAGTTCCTTCACATCCACTGTCACTACAATATTGTCTATCTTTCTTTTATACTGTGGCAACCCTTCACAACAATAATCAAACCAAAACAATGCGCAATACGGAAAATCATTCACGTCCTCTTATTTATTGCGTCCCGGAAGTATTGGAATTTCTTATTACAACATTTGATAGACAACACAGCCAGCTCCATAGGCGGTGGTTGAAATAAAATAAGTAATGGAAGCCGTCGCCTTAGGGCACAGGCAAAATCAATTTCATCACAATCCTCATTTTCCCGATACTTTCATTTCGCTGGCTCAGTAGATACAATTCAGGAAGCTCGCGCAACGTGTATCTATAATTTTGTATTATATACACTCGTTCCTTCAAATATGTGTTCAGCAGTGTACACTTAAAGTCAATCGGATATACTGTCGGCACTATGAAAAATTTAAAAATTGTCTGCTCTACACCATTTTGCAGTGGTTTCTTGTTATTTTAAGGGTGTCAATGACATTGAATATCATGAGATACAAAAACATTGTACGTGAAATGAAATACTCTTTTATTAAGTCAGTCTTACTGTTAAGGTTAGGTATATGAATAATCTAAACATATATAATACATTGCAATCTTTTTTTTCAAGTGACATTACTGTTCCCGGGCATTGAATATTTGAAGTTGACAGATGTCAAAAAATATAGGTATTTTTGACAATTAAGACTCGAGGATTGCGTTACTGTATTTGAGCTATAATTTTTTTTATAATTTAAACTAAGGACGCATAGTTTGTTTTTAAACTTAATTTTTCTCACAAAGATGAAGCAAAACATGTTTATCACACGTCCACATCTTGGTTTTTTTATAATGTTCTTCAGTTCGTCTGACATCTGCCAATGTACACTTAGCCAATATTTTCGAACCAGTATTTTCACTATATATACACTGTGAACAAACAAAACGCTAAATCTGATAGCGTTTTTGCGAAAAGCGAAAAGTCACTTAATAACTTTTAAAATCGATCTCGTTCCCATTATGTTACGTTCGTGCTCTATCATTCTTTGGCTTGTTTTATGGAAATTAAGGGTATCGCACCATTATAACGCCCTTACCACGAACTCTAGTGACTTTTGGTAAAATATTATCTGCCCTCGCCATTGGAAAAAGAAAGAGTAAGAGAAGCGTAGGGCGCTCTCCTACCAGATGGTCGGACGACCTGATGAACAAAGCGGAAAGCTACTGGATTCGGAAGACCCAGAAACGAAAAGAAGGGCACCGATTAAGGGATGCTTATATCTAGCAACGGACATCCAAAAGCTGATTATGCCGTTTAACCATGAATATTAATAATGTATAAATTCCCCGACAGCGTAACTGAAACAACTATTTTAAAAATTCTACTTGTCCTTTAGTCCAGTTATTAGTGCATCTGCATGCTAAGCCGGGGATCGTGAGATCGATTTTTATAGAGGACAAATATTTGATGAGAAAGAATTTTGTTTTGTGTCTGGGTATAAAAAAAAATTATAATCCTATATGAAAAGTTGTATTAAAGCGGAACCTAGAAGATCCATTTCGTTTGTTTCTTAAGCGGTCTGTTTTGAACACATCCGATAGCTAAGCTTAGTCACTTAGTAGAACAAAGTAGAACTTTTCTAATACATGAACCTTACTAACACATAAAATACGAGTTTCAGTAGATACAATTTTACTTAAAAAAACACCTTATTACTTTTTTATTCACTCCATTTACCAAACGGCCAATAAAAATCCTAAACTATACCATATTGTTTACTGGCATGCAATGTTCGTTATTTAAAATTCGAATTTTTTGGCTGTGTCTGACAACGGTTAGCTCTTTCACTTCGATTTGGTCACTTGACCTGAACGGTTGTCCGCGATAAATGAATTAATTACATGTATTAAAGCGATTGTTACCGTTGATTAAAAACTTTTATTAAAAATACCCGGGGTGGTTTTACAGTTGATTTATAAATTTTGTTGGTTAAACTTAAACATAGGTAAAAGTCATAGTTTCTTCGAATTCAGCATTATATTGTCCTACTTCGTTTGTTGTTGCTATAATTACTATGGTCATGCTGCACAGAAACCGAGGCTTATTATCTTTTGCTATGAGCGTTTAACCAAAGTTAAAAACACAACATTTTTCCTTATAAAAATGACCACAGCTACATGTTTTTTTACAGGGCATATTAGAGGCACATATAGCATGACATTCATAGGAATATTCAAAAATATAGCGTATCTCTCCCCGATGTATGTTTAATTTTATATTTAAATATATGACATTCGCACTCCCATGTTTACATTTTTTGTGCTATGTAAGTGTCCAAAGTCAATGTCATGGAACATTCCAGGAATTTGTGTTGACACAACAATAATTGCATGGGTATCAAGAGAGTGAAGAATATAAATGAAGCACGTCATGTTTGTGAGGATAGAGACTTTTTGTACTCGATGCTTTCTGCCTACTTCCTATGGGACCTACCATTATGATAATATATAAATGTAATAATAATATCTGCGTTTGCTTTACTTGAACTTACTTAAATATAGTTTATATAACGAGCAAGAACATAAAAATAAAACGTAGTAAAGAGGGGTGTATTTTCTTTTTATATTAAGGTACTATTTCATTTTATTCAAAAAGTGTTCGGGATAACTTAAAACGTCATGTAATTTGATTTGGGCAAATTACCTGACATTGCCATTAGGCAGCATAAATAAGGACATAGGATCTGTAACGAGCTTACATATGTTAGGTGTATTTTATTTTTAATACAGACATTAAATTGTATAATCGTATATGATTCAAAAGGTTTTGGCTCACCTGACACCTGGCTTAATCTAGAATTACTTTAAACGAGGGCGGATACCAGTAAAAATTATTTTTTTTATTTCAATATACCGAAATAAATTACAATTAGTAAGACATATATATTAATATTATTATGAAACCAAATTAGATCAGTCAATCAGGCAACTGATTAGCTGGTTGGAACAGTAAGATAAGCTCAACCACCTGGGCACATCCGAATTGGTTGACCAAACCGAGAGCCGAGAGAGAAGCTGAGAGAATGGTTTAGAACTTATCATAATGTACCTAACTATTCATCTCAAGGTACAGAATTAACTAGTCCAGAATTGACAGGATTGACATTGGAATGAGCGGAACGATTAGCTCCATTGGGACCCATTTATCGGACTAAACGGATTGAGTGCAATGACAGATCTGATCAGATTCATACTGCAGAAAATTACCGAAATATGGAAATTGGTCGTAAGGTCGTAAGGATCCAATTTTCAAATGATTCATCAGATCGAATTAGATGTTACTTTTTATAATAACAGCCTGATCTGATCGAATTTTGTTGGTATTGTAATTTGACTACATAATGTTTTCCAAAATTGACCAGATGTACAAAAATTAAAACATTAATTTTATTATTATATCATCACACCTGATTCTTCACTGGGTAGTCATAGAGCACGGAAAGCTGAATATCTCTATCCTTACAAACCTGACGGACTTTTCTGACATTCATTGCTTCCTTCATACATGAAGATTATAAGCTTTTCATATGCTAATCAAGTTACTATCCCGCCCCCCAAATTAGGTTTATTTCTTTTGGCCGTTACTTTCTAGATAAGCCTATGCTTATAACAATTTTTTTTTATACTCAATAGTCCAGCTTTTGGCCACAGTCTTGCCTGGTGGAAAGCAACGATGTGGCCTATGATGTAGCAAGCTTGCCTAGTAAATTCCTATTCATATTATCACTCTCTTGTTCAGGTCATTGTTTCATTACGACTGTACATTTCTGTTATTCTTTAATAAACAGAAATACCACACGGTACTTACTCTGCTGCTACTAAAATCAGTCCGCTTGAAAAAAACTGATCCGACGAGATACGTAAGGATAGCTGGGAGTGTGAATCCCCATTAAAGCGTCTATGGGTACGCCATTAAATAAACATCTCTGGCTTCCCCGCTAGTTATTAGCGCAGCCTCCCCCATCCACTTCAAGCTTGCTGATACGGCACGGAGCGGATGCGAGGGCGAAATCAATTTCATTTTTCGACACGTGCATTAATGTTATGGCGATTGAAACCGCAAAGCACGCCTGTTTGCGTTGTAAATCTTCGCTAACCTCGCCCAGCCATGTAGCGCTTTTTCTTTATGGTTTACTTTGTTGTAATTACTAAGAGAAGTATCTTTTAGATTAATAGAACTTTATTCGAAAATTGTAATGGAATTTCAATTTAACTAACTTATTGTATAATTGTCTATCATTAATTTGTCATCGTTGGCAAAGAATATATTGTGTAAAATTTTTGAAGTATATCAGTGATTCAATCGGTATTTTTACAGCGTGGTAGAGCATGGCCTTAATACTTCTTATTCTTAAAAGACAACTGTGTCCAGAGTTCCGAAGATAAAAAGACCAATGGTATTCTAAGTCATGGTCATTCCGAAAGGAGACCGGTGTCCAATAGCGGAATGATAAAAGGGTTGAAGTTGATGATGACCACAGTGCATGCTAATGTCCAAACTATAATGAAAAGTTCATGTTAGTTCAGTGAACAAAATAATTCAATATCATTCCAATTATCATAAATAAATTGTAAATCGGATGAATAAATGAAATTTTAATACTAAACATTATTAATCCTGGTAGAGCGAATTAAAATGTAGTAGGTACAACATATTAATATGGTAATATGTGTAGGAGGTAAGATCTACAACACGGTGTAATGCGAAGCAACCATCCACTTTACGAAATTGGCTGTTAAAGATAAATGTAACAAATAACAGTACCTAAGCTTCACGCGAGGTTCGTTGGATCCAACATTAAGAAATAAGGAATGAGGATCTGACGGGTTTAAGGATGAAACTCGCGAAAAATTCCCGTCTGAGTGCATTCTTACTAACACTAGATAAAGTGTAAATAAAGGGTAATTAGACAAATGATTTTGATTTTATCTATTAGACAGACTACATGAAGACCTTGGAAGGTAACTATTGAACTCTGTAATCGTAGGAATCTCTAAATGACGCAATTTCACGAAGGTCTAACAGAGGCACTTAAAGTTTGGTAGGCAAAGAGTTCAAACCCTGTTTGGAATCCACTGGGATTTGTAATTGTGGGAGTTATTAGTGCCCAGAACACAAAAGGTACCTACATATGTATGAAAAGCATTGCTCGTTTATTATTAAATTATCATACGACATTCTTGATATGACACAACATTGTATTTGAAATAAAATGAAAAATATTATTCCGTTGTAAATTCGGCTTGCACAACGAGCTTTTCCAATACGCTACACCATTTTTCAACCCGCCGATTTCCAGTGAGATGCCTGTAATCCGTACTGATATCCCAGTTTTCGTTCAAAGTCCACTCGCTCCGTGTCATTACAGCAAAGGAGACTGATATACACATAGAACAAAATCATTTTACACCTATAGAAATATTAGTAGCTCTTATTGTGAGGACTTTAGATTGAAAGTCGCGTGTAACTTTCGATCTCAGCAGCAAAAAATTTGGTTTCTTTGTACCATGTTTTACTGCGATTGATTCCATCCGCGAGACGGACGGCAGCACCAGAACAGTAAAAGAAGAGTAGGATTAGTTTTTTCAGTTTTTTTTTAGTAAACGCATAACATACTCGTATATCATCCTCATCATCATCGGCTTGTTTCAGTCCACTGTTGCACATAGGCCTCCCCCAATGAGCAGCATCGCGCCCTGTCCTCGGCTTGTCGCATCCAGCATCTGCATATGCCACGTAATAATTTACCGCCAAGAGCCACGTTGAAACTCTTAATGTTATTATGGTGTTACCATGCCACTGTTTGATATGGAACATAACTGTCCAAATAGGTTGGTTCTTCTGCTGTTTAATCTCGGTTCTACCTATTGTAGTATCAGAGTAAAACCCTAAGATTTTTAACTATGTTTACCTCTGTGTCTGGATATGTGTGGAATTTTTCATTTACATTTCCATATAGAAAATTAGGTACAATCAAATAAGTGCTTATATAATTGTAATTTTGTTATTGTTTCCTTTGAATCTCATCAGTCATCAATGTAAGTCAGAAAAATGTCTGAACATAAAACATAGGTGGAAAGTATCACATATTGAGATAGATCATGTTTTTTAAATGGAAATTAGTAACAATTTGTTACAATTAGATAAAGTTGTTAAAAATGTTTTCTTTCATCGATACAGCAAGTTATTTAACAACAGTTATACAACACTTGCAATCATGTAGTCAGTCATACGTTTCGGGCTCAGAATCCTAAGTCCCTAAAATATAAGACTGATACACCTACTGTTTTTTCCGGACTGTGGCAACGGTCGGGAGCGAGTGGCCATGCACTTATCTAATTTTATTGTCACTCGCCGACGTCGAACCCCGTGCGGCGGAAACGTTAAGAAAACTAGAAAATTCCTTCCTCCCCCACGGACATTTTTATCTTAAAAAGGATATCTTTATTCTCGAACAGTTAAACTCAATTTGACATCGCCAGCTAGATAAACGGCAGGCCTCGAACGCGGGGTACGTCGCGCTAAAAACGTGTCAGTATTTCTTAGGGAGCGCTATTGTCTTTATGAACTTATTAAGCTAATGTCACTTAGTTGTATCTTTAAATATGTTTGACATATTTTTATTATTGTAGGGAATGTTTTAAGTCTTTTTTTCTTCATTTCCACATCGATTTCGGAGTAATACACGAGTATTTGTTATTATTATAACATCGACACGCCAGGTTAAATACAGGGTAGTCAGAGAGCACCAGGTGTTAAATATCTCTATCCTTTCAAAACAGACGCGCTTCTCCTACCTACATCACTCCTGCCGTACCTACTGCTATTATGATTTCCTGGCTGTCATAAATCATTAATCCAACTGTATCCAATCTACTCACCCCGCAAAATGCTAGGGATGAGGGTGCAATAATAATTAAATACAACTTTATAATGCCAATTCCAAACGCTCAAATGCTCACGTGTAGACCCAACGCATAATCCAAGTTGTAAGAATAATATCAGCATAAATTTAGTTTACGCACAAAAAGACGTCGTTGAAAGCAGCCAGCTAAAATTAATATCTCAGCTATTTGACTCACTTAACCGGATTCGCGCATATTCGAGGCTGTTCTTCAGCGAATGTAGAGGGAGCCACGTACGCGCTCTCATCTCTCCGGCGCATTAGCTATGATAATTGGTACATTTGACTCGCGAATGGCCCGACAGCGGGGCACTGCCGCAATAACAATGTGCCCGAACACCACAAACACTCCGCGTGTTTGTTTCCTAATGTAATTTTAAAGCCGCTGTAAATGTTGAGGTTGGGTTATTGTGTCGTTCACATTGATTTTCTAACTCATGGTAAAGTCTAAGACGGCAGTCATCAACGTCAAGTATCTAAGGTTAGATATATTAGGCACGTGGTGCTCTCTGCCTACCAAGTTAGAGACATGACGTGATGATATAATAAAAAAAAATAATGAATAAACTTATTTGTTTGTTTATGTACTAGCTGTAACTTTTTTCCAAAGAAACCAAAATAAAAATAAAATAAATAAAATAAAATAATGAAGCTACTGAGAAACATTTTTTTACGACATTATTTTTAATGCATTTAATGCAACAGACATTGTTTCGTTACGACTTTATTGCATGTGCCCACGTCGTTAGACGGCGCATTTTAAATCCTTGCACAAATGTTGCATATTCAGTTACCGTAGGCGACGCATGTTATTTTTCAATAAATCGCGCCAGACAAAGAAACGCTTCAAGCATTTATAGCTTATCCGATACGATATTAATAACGTCGGTTAGGTACCAAAAATATCCGTGTCTCAATCACATAATATATAAATATATCTGATGTCGGTTGAGGGCTTATCGGGTGATAATGTGTGTAATCGGTACATGATAATCGGTGTACATTTTCTCAGCTGTGGGTACGACACGACGTAAAAATATCGTATCAGATAATTGCCAACGTTCCTTGTTCGCAAATTGTAAATCACAGTCAGTCTTAGCTTAGTTAAATTAAAAATAGTTAATACGGTTTTACTCAGAAGTTCCAGTAAATGACTCTATTTTATAAAGGACGAAAAAGTGTTTTAATTTTTTCCAAAAGCTTTACTTTGTACCTGTCATTTACACAAATAACTTCTCCAGACAAAGCCTTTTAATATTTTTTTATTTATTTCATTGTTAAATTAAAATTACAATATTAATTTAATACTCATGGAATAAAAAACATAAATAGTGAAAATCGTGCTCATTGTACACGGGGTGATTAAATAAAATACATACATTTAGCTGAAACTTTTAATTTAAGGTGATGTAATTATTAATCAGCACGATTATTAATGGGGAGGTCTATGTCCAGCAGTGGACTGAGATAGGCTGATGATGATGAAGATGAATTATTAATATTTTGACGCACCTCCAAATGCGGCCACCTGAACCTAAACTAAGCAGTAACTGTGTTGTGATAACCAAAGGACTGATAGACAGATATTACATATTCATACGTATATATTATATGTACATATTTTTCTTTTTTACCCCCAAACAAAAACAAATATACTCAACGTTCAAAAATTAGTACCAAACGAGAATCGAACCCACACAACAATGTAGCCGACGCAATACCCAAAACAGAATCTAATTCAAAAGCAACACCGAACACGATCAGAAGTACATAGTCCAGAAGCACATAGTCCTTCAATTTCACAGTTGTTAATAGTTTAAAGAGTAGTTATGAGAAATAACCTTGTTAGGTAACAGCGTGTGAGGGAAGGGAGTGTAACTTGGGGCAATCCCCTTACACAGCTAGTTTCACACTCGTCTGTGCAGGTGTTATGGTAAACTTTCAGATATATACGTCGTACACATATATTCTCGCTCATTTGCGACTAGAGTATGTAATCTCTCAATAACACTGTCTTTCACAAAACGATTCAGAAAGTTTGTAATCGTAATTATTCTATTAAAGCAGACTCCTATAACAGATCGGAGATAATGAAAATTTAAAATAGGATATACCGTTGAGTTTTAATGGATTGTATTTATTAAATTAGTACATGGCAAATACCTTAGTTACATTTAAGTACTATTATTATGTTATCGTCCTGTCAGTCCCTGATACGGTAGAAAGAGAGCACCGAGTTTCAAAAATCTCTATTCTTACAGACCTGAAGCGCTTCTTTCACACACACTAAGTGTAAGTAAAACAGACGCTACTACAGATACAATGACAAATGTGAACTAAATTAGTTGCGAGTTTTGAATGAAGGCTTATGCGGGCCCCGAGAAACTTCATGGACCCCTATACTAAGATGTTTCTTAGATAGTTTGGCCACGAAAACGTTTTCCGATATCTCCTAACTATGCAAATACATAAAATGATGTTTCAATAATAAACAAGTTATTTATCCAACAAAAAAGAAATATACAGGATACTTGAAAAAGGAACGAAATTTTAAGCAATGAACGCCTTACTAATAATATTTGATTAATGCAATAACGATTAAAGTTCTTTCGTCAAAATGATCTGTTGGTCCGTTTTTTATATAAAATGACAGCTGAGTGGCATGTGGTAGGTTCGATTCCTGTCCAGGACAAATATATGTGATGAACACCAGCATTAGATCTGTGTCTGGAATAATTGTATCTAGATAAGTATATACATATATAAATTTGTTTACATGTTTCGTCTAGGGTAAGAACATTGAGCAGTGATAGCCTAGTGGTTAAGAATTCAGCCCCTCACTCCGGGGTTTCCGGGTTCAAACCCATGGCGCGCACCTCTTTACAAAAGTGCGTTTTAAATTTAAATATCACTTGTTAACGGTGAAGGAAAACATCGTGAGGAAACCTGCACACCTTAGAATTTATAAAAAA